>BGPR01001428.1:63903-87580 GCA_013235015.1 Araneus ventricosus
TGCGGAGGAATAAACAAAACAATCGGCCTATAAGCGACTCAGAAATAGGGCTGAAGAATATTTGATGAACTGTTATTTACTACGCAATATCAAAAAATCACAAATACCAGTGATGAATACTACTGTCAAGAAGGTGTGATTCAATCATTCGTAAATAAATGTGCATAAAGCGTTTCAAAATTGAAAAAAAAAATACATTCATTTTTAATATACTTTTCCTAAGTTTTAGTTCTATCTTCTGTCAACAACAGATGGCGCCATGGAAGCCCATTTGGTGCTTAGGAAGAAGATCTTTCTATCAAGGTTACTTGAGAGTATAAAGGTTAGCCTCACAGAGAGCGAATGAATTCATGACGTCGCATTGGGATACCTTCGATAGATCACCTTTTCTCGGAGGTGACGATTGGGAACATGTAAATTGTTTAATGTAAAGAGCAAAATCACTCAAGAGGCACAAATGACCCTTCTGCCCACGTAGCACAGAAATATTATATAATATTTGCACAATGTTATGCAATATTATGAACACCGAGGAACACCGAATACTGTAATAAAGTATTGTATTGTATGTATCAGTATTTTCGAGATAAAAAATGTTCACAAATAATATAAAAACAATGTTTATTTATTAAAATCTTCATTTTAACTCAGGATATCACTGGATTGGAGGTTTTATTACAAAAACACCACTGGAACAATTATTCTGTAAGATGCTGAATATTATATCATACTATACAATACAATGCACATGATATTTTGATTTTTACATTAATCTGCATTGGTCAATATTTTAAGGTGAAGTTATTCTTATGCCCGACAGATGGCAGCACAAAAATATTGTAGCACTTTATTATACAGTGTTGATTCTTATTTTGAGGTGAAGTTATTCTTATGGCCGCCAGATGGCACCATGGAAATACAATGACGCTATATTATACAGTATTTTGAAATAGTATTTTTAAAAAATGTTCATTTGAATAATAATATTTACATAGTCATTTTGTTTTACTGTATATAAAAGCCCGGCCGGATTCAGCTAAGGAAGCTAACCATAAAACAGCTCTTACGTATCGATGAAAAAAAAAAGAATTCAGTGTTATTCTCATCGTAAAACTACGATGTACGATTCTTTTTGTTTCGAATCTTGTATTAGATTTTCAATCAATACTGTTATTATAAATGTTCAAGGCGTCTCGTAATACATTGAAAGAGGAATAAATAAATTTCAAAATTATTTGAAAACCTTTCAAACATATTATTATAATTACTTTTAAACCTTATTGCCTTTTAATTTATTAAATTAGCAAACTTAGATATAAGAGTTAAAATTGCTTCCTCTTTGACTTCTAATTTCATTTTGAACTCGAAATTGTAACGATAAAAGATAATTTAATTAAGAAAACTATTTAGATTAATTGTGAATGAACATGAAATTTCGTAGAGATCCGAACTTTGTAACTACATTTTATTATCATCATTTACGCTCCCTGATATAAGACTAGCTGGTTCAGAGGTAAGGTTCCTGGCTCGCATGCAGAAGGTCCCAGGTTCAAAGCTCGCTGTAAGTAGAGGTGTTCAAAAAATCGCAAAGTGTTACCAATAAGTTCTGCACATTGAATTTAAGTGATCAGCATTTTTTCATGCTTCTAAAATGTATTTTTAAAATATTCACTATAATGTTATATTATATAATATTATTCAGTATAGTACAATATTATTTAATATGGTATAATATTATA
Source organism: Araneus ventricosus (assembly GCA_013235015.1). Taxonomy (NCBI): domain Eukaryota; kingdom Metazoa; phylum Arthropoda; class Arachnida; order Araneae; family Araneidae; genus Araneus; species Araneus ventricosus. Next base: position 65,643 of record BGPR01001428.1, read on the forward strand.
CAGTATTATATGACATTATACAATATTATATAATATTATTCAGTATAGTACAATATTATTCAATATGGTATAATATTATACAGTATTATATGACATTATCCAATATTATGAAAAAAACATTGTACAGTATTGAAAAAGTCTTACGTTTTACACTGTTTCAATATTGGGAAAAATATTGTACAATATTGCTTTTTCGAAATTTATGATATAAGTCAATATCTTGTGCTACGTGGGTGGGAAAAGCCAGAATCAGGCTCGGCTGGGTTAAAGCACACATAGGCATAAAAGGCAATGAAATAGCAGATACCCTTGCGAAGGAGGCAACCACGGATGGAATTCCAGCCAGCCTTCCATTCCCAAAAAGTTTCCTAAAGAAACAACTTCTACAGCTCTCACTCGCGCGTTGGCAAGCTGAGTGGGATAATGGTGAGACTGGCAGATCGGTTTACAGCATTATACCGAAAATATCTAACAAACAGCTACACTGGTGCAGAGAATGCATCCAATTCGCCACTGGCCATGGGCCCTTCCCCAGGTACTTCAAGAGATTCGGTCTCCACTCTACAGACTACTGCGGATGTGGGGAAATAGGAAATCCCCCTACACTATGCAACGAGATGTCCACTTACTTTATTTTATCACTACAAGGAACCAAGTCCACAATTCATAGTCCATTGGTGGAAGAGTGCCCTATCCAGAAAACTCTCAAGAAGAAATATAGATAATTTAATCACATTCCTGGCGACTAACGAAGACCTAATTAAAAGTCAAAATACAACACCGTCACATACTCCTGCCTAGAAATAGATACTTCCAAAGATTCACCTCCTAGAACCAGAAGTTCGAAGAATTCCCAGTTGAGCAGCAGAGCACACTAGCTTAAAAACAGCAACCAGCCACCACCAATTCTTCCGTAATTCATTCGAAAAATTCACCCTTCACATCACTGCCAACCCTTGAGTAACACTTCCAGCGATCCCTCAGTATAAATAACAAGACAGAACAAAAAAAACAATCCCACGATTTTTAGGATGGTTGCGATAATTTTCATTTATTCAATTCTTCTTTTTCGTCGCATCGAACACCACTATCAGCCCCGAATCATGGAGCTGCAACTGCATGAAAAAATGTAACTAAATGAAACATTCAACCCTTTCACTGCACTCAAATTTGATAACTCCCCTTGTAAATTTTTATATTATACTCGGATTGTAATCTTCAATGTGTTTTTATTTTATTCTTCTTTGTTCATGTATAATTATGTTCCCTTTCAAGTGTATTTATATCCTAATGTTGTATTTTTTTTGTTTTTGTTTTTTGCTGTTGCTTTTCAATAAAGTTTCACACATACTCATCCAACCGACAGGGTGCCGTTTAGGCGCCGAGTTCGGGGGTATGCTGTGGTGTTATGTATGTGAATGCAATAAAATAAACACACAATGAATTAGATGAAATTTGGTATGTGGACTTGACAAGAAAATTGTAGAGCTGTATGAAATTTTCGACCCAACATGTCACGGGAAGGGGTACAAAATGCGTATTCACTTTTTTAATAAACTACGAAACTAAACTTTAAACGCGCTATATTCTGATATATACGAGAATGTTGAGGGTAGATTGCTCCTTTTGTTTTTTTTATATATTGTAACTCTTATGCGTCCCTTTATTCTCATTAAAACAAGTTTGATAATGCAGAAATAAAGAATCATACAATAGCTTTAATCTTACGCACTTGTAGAGAAATACCCAATAGTGGTTTGATCGTATATATTTTTAAAAGTTTATTCCCTGTTTAAAATAAAATATCACAGAAATTTGAAGCATATTTTTTGGAAGCAAAATGCGAAGAAAGTAATTAATAATTTTGATGAATGAATTTTGATATAAACATACAGATTTCATTTAGCAAAATCATTTTTCAATAGGAAGTTTTATTCATAAATATACAAAGTTTTATTCATAAATATAAGAAGTTTTATTCATAAATAAAACATTGATTATATTTGTTTAAAAAATCCTATATTACATTTTCATATTAATTCCTCTCTAATTTCCTATTTTATTACATTGAAAACTATTTATTTAAACTCAAAACCTGATCAAAGGCAAGTTATGAAAAGAAAACAATTGGAAATTATCCAAAAATCGCTAAGAAATGCGATAACAGACCAATAGAGTTAACGGACGTGACCTCACATAGACATGATAAGCGCCACTGCCCGTAATATCTATCACGTTGCTCTGTGCTGTGATGTCACGTTCTTTTCCTCCCACAAAAGATATGCAATAAATTTTAAAAGTAAACTACTGCGCCTCTTCTGAAGTGTATCACGTGATCATGAATTAACTCCATTGTAACATCCATTCCACAGAGAAGAAGAATTCTTCTTCTCTGTGATCCATTCCATAAAAATTGTCCCATGTTTCCGAGTATTTTGTGTCAATATCAAAAATTACAGAAATAAAAGCATCAAATTTATTATTTTCGAAGATCTTGAAGTAGAAGTCTGAAACAAAACTTTAAAACCTCATTAATTACTTTGACAAAGCAGTTAAAAATTTTTTTATTTATAAGCATTACAAAGGAAATTTATTTTTGTCCGATGTTTTGCAAATAGTTTTATTTTACATATTTAAGGAACAACGCTGATTAAAGCACTCCTTTAAACGAGAATTAATCTGACGACATATTGTTTTTACTCTTCTTCAAATAATTAAAATTTCCATTGATTTTAAACAAAATAAAAAGCCCTTTTCATTTTTGTTCACTTGTGATTTTCGAGGTAACAAATACAATTCTATAATTTCAGATACTATAAATATTTCCTTTATAATATATTTTCTTAAGTAAGAAATTTATTTGCTAATATTATATGAAAATAATTCGGTTAAATTTGAGAAAACGGTATCATAATCAATATTGAACTTTTTAAAGCGATAACTCGCCAAATTTAGTAGATTTAGTTAAAATCTAAAAGGTGGTACACACTCTTAAAATGGTGCCCAGTCGCCAAAGATAATGCAAGTATTACCTGCATTTAGCTTTGGCGACTTGGCGCTAATGAAGTGCAGCGGTCAACGTCTTGCTTTGGCGATTTGACTGCTTTTTTAAGAGTGTGTACCAAGTTCTAGATTTCAACCTTAGATTTAAGACGGTAAGATATACCTTTTTTAAATGCAGTATTGGTACTTTTCCGTTAGCCGGGCGCAAATGTCACCAATTGTGAACCAAACGCGAACCAAGTCGCCAAGCGAAGCGATTTGGCGCAAATGTCGCCAATTGTGAACCAAACGCGAGCCAAGTCGCCAAGCGAATGATTGTAAGAAATTTGGCGGAATTCTACATTATTTGGAGATTTTTCGCTTGCGCCCGGCTAACGGAAAAGTACCGCAGTAGTTTTTTTTATTAGATGTGTGGGCAATAATGGTCAACATTCCGTCCATGTCCGATGACCGCCAAGAAACTATATCTGTGCTAATTAATTTGATTTATGAGATATTGACGTATGTCATCAATTCTTCCGTTATTGTTATTCGAAGAACATATACAATTTTTGGGACACCCTGTAAGAAACAAATGCAAAATCTTGTTTCAATTTAATGTCTGCCATTCCTTTATGTCTGTGGTAGAATCACTGTAATTTATTGAATGCAATAGAAATGAGAAACATATTCAATAAATATTTATGATACATTCTATTTTATTTTAATTGTTTTAATTATTACAGATGATTAGATTATTGATTTGTAAAGAAAAGAAGCAAGCGTTGATTTCACCGAAATCACCAGTGGGCGAGAAAACTTCCATTCCTCGAAAGAAAGACGGTATAAGAGATATTTGGAAGAAGGAGATAGATTTAGAATATGAATATTACTTAGCGGCATTGGTATAAAAATCACACATTTTATAAATCTTTCCTAGGACTGTTATAAAAAGATTCAGATCTTTCCTATTTAATAATAACACTGCTTTTTAAAACAAATGTAAAATCTAATTAAGCTTTCCGCAAAAATTATTCCAAATTATGATTTTTAAATGTAGAACAATCTATACCTTATTAATTCTACTTAAAAAATTGGCGTCTTTCTTGTGTTTCAAAGCAGAAGTTATTTCAAGTCTAGATATTTTTCGCAAAATCACACGAATGGTTTGAGAAATGTATGAGTCAATTCATCTGACGTCACAGTCACATGATAAACGTCACTGCAAATAGTCTTACGCTGCGCTATGATGTCAAGCCTTTTCTCGGCAAAAGATGCGAATAGATTCCAAATTTAAATTAAACTAGACGCCTTCGGCGACCAACTGTTCGCACGTAATATTAATAGCCTGTAGCTATGCTTACAACTTGGCGAAATAAATTGGCGAATTGGCGGTAGCAGAGGCTGAGAAACTGCCAAATGTTTATTTTGCGATATATCTCGAAAATGGAAGGTTGTGGGTGGTAGACGAGCATTGATGACATATCTAGGTGTCATAAGCTTCCATATGAAATAAAATTGTCGAAATCCGTCCAGTGATTGGGGCTGGGGGACCTTCCTTGGTTTTGCCAATTATTTTAAATATATAGAATAGATTAAATTGGTGAGGAGCATCTGACTTATGCATCACGTAAGCTTGAATTAACTTCATTGTCTAAATCTTTTAATGTTTTATTTTGTACTAAATCTGTTATGGTATTTATTATTTTTTTCGATCAAATGTTTTTGAAAAAGAAACAATTAATAAGAAAAACCAAACCGCAAAGAAGATGTTGGCATGGAATATTGAAATTAAAAATGAAAAAATATTTAAAGTATATTTTATCAAAATTTCTGGTTTTCCCATGGCGTGGCGGCGACTCAGGGGGGAGATGGGGGCAGTCGACTCTCCCCACTTTTTTTTGGGGAAAATTGAATTTTTATTTCATTTTAGCTGTCTAAAATTAGGAATTATGAAGAAAAAAAAACCCAATAGTGTTCGGGAAAACTAGCTAATTTTAGAACTAAATTTTTTAATTTTGTTCTTTACTCCTATACTCCGGGGTAATTTTAGGTGTCTATAATTTTTTTGCCGCCCCCTACTTCCCCCAATAGCTGCCACTGCTCCTTTTGTTGTTTTAAAGCATTCATTTAATAGCTCATTTTGATAAAATATACATTTCAAAATATCTGTAAATAAAAAAAATGGTTTTACCGATATTTACTGAAATAAATATGGTTTTAATAATCTCTAACACTAAAAGCTTCACGGATACTTTTGAGCATAACTTTTATCCCTTTTGCTTACCTAACTTCACGACTTTTTCTTTTAACACATTCACTTCCACCGACGCGCTGGTTTGTCCAGAACCTATTATCTAATTAGATGGCCCCTTCTCTACTGTAGCTAAGAGATGGCAGAGAAGAAGTCATCTAATTACATAGATGGTTCGAATCTCAGGCGTGAATGGCGGCTGCGAATGTATTAAGTATATGCTGTCGGTTTTGAAATACGTATTTCTATTTGTATTCATATTTTCCTTCTTATTTTTTTCCTTTCGTTGATTTCTTATATGCCGAGAGGGTGTCATTTAAGGTATCCGACTGGTTTAAAATCGTCGTTTTCGACGAAATTATCAAAAACTTTTTATAACTTAATTTTGTAGCCTGTTTAACCAGCTTTCTAAAACTGTCTCACTTTTTACTCGACGTGAATTACAAATGGAGTTACAGCTGTTTTATTACCGAACTGTAAGCATTATTTTAAGCTGCATGAAGACTTTAAATGAAAAATGATATTTTTGAGGAAAACTATCGACCGTAACAATGATTTCTCAAAAAGTTATTCAAGTATTGATATGGAATTTTCTGAGATTGTTTTCTGTAATATGCTTGATGTTTTCCTCTAAAAACTAAGGTCAATTTTAAAATCAAGTATTATTTTTAAGTGCTTAAATATAAACGAAAAGCATTTTTTATGAAAAATTACCAGTTTAGTAACTATGTTCAGCTATATCTTAAAACTATTTTGAAGTACAAGAAATATTTTAGAGCATAACACAGATAACTGTCATAAAAATGTACTCCTACAAGGAAGGATGTATATTTAGAATATGATTTTGTCTATGGCTGTTAGCGTAAGGCAAATATTTTAGTCATTTTTCTTCAAATTTCTCAGTTTTTTTAAAAAATATTATTTTAAAAGCCTAATTTTACAATATTTTCATAGTTTTAAAACATATGCAGTTGAAAAATAACATTAAAAATATATATAAGTTATTTTTCAAAAAAATGTCTCCGCACACAGTCGGATACCTTAACAGAGAACCTTATCAGGTCAGTTCTCTACCGGTGAATTAATAATAAAAACAATAAGCAAAAATATTTTTCAGTCATTAAAATCAAGCGCCTTTTTGATTGGAAGAAATAAGCTTATACATAACCAACCCATCTTTCAAATTTACTTTTTATTCTTCCACCATATTTGACTCCTTTCTTTTTTCAAATCCAGCGAGCACACCGCGACTTGAGGTACTTGATCGAAGAACGCGATGGACTGATTTCGAAATTCGAATCTGCACAAATCCGGAATGTCGAACTCAGGAAAGACATTCGAGCGCTGGAGCGGGAACTTTACACCATGTGCCACAAGAATGCCCACAACTCGTGCGTCATAGATGGTCTTCAAGTGAGTTACTCTTTGTCGCAAACTTACCCATCACGTTATTATTATTATTTTCCTTTTTAGTAAAGAAAAAGCAAGGTTAATTGCTTTAAGAGTTTTCTATTCTACTTTTTTTATATTAATGCGTTATTTTGTGTCTTTTATCTTCTTTGCAAGGGTCTTACTTGTAGCATCACTGAAAGGTAGCGTTACTGTATCTGTTTGCTATTACAGTAGACTCCGTTTAATGTGATCGCGGTTAATGTTATCATTCGCCTTATATTATCAAAAACCTCTGGCCCCGAACCAACGTATTCAAATGTACACAAACTTATTCGTTTAGTGTGATCACTACATCGTTTAATGTTATCAGTTTTGAAGTAGAGAATTGATCGATCCCTCATTTCCCACCATCGTTAGCGATTGACGTTCGTAGAATTTTTCGCTCGACTTGTAAGGAAACATATGGGGACCACTTTCCCTCAAACATCCTAAGAATTTCGGGGTTTATTTTTAAGGACCTCTCTTTGAAGGTCGTCCATTTAGCGGGCAGGGATGAGACTGTCGGTAATTGTCATTGAACCTGCTGAAGGTATGCAAAAGGAAGAGTATGAAGAATGGATGTCCATTGACGAGGAGATTCCAGTAGCTGCCACACTATCAGATTTGGAAATTAGCCAAGCAAGACCAAGCAATAAAAGTTGATGATTCCGACGGGGACGAATGTGTTGAAGAAAACCCTCCAACGAACGCCGAAATGAGGCAAGTCCTTAATATTTTAAAGCGTGGTGATCGGGCCGGCTACACAGCTGGCCTAGAGTCTCGTGTTCTCAGATAAGAGTGAAGGAGAGACTCTGGAGTTAAGTAACTTGACTTTATTTCATGACGGTATTTACAAAGAGAGTGAGCTACTGTACAAATGAGTGGTATTATATACAAGTGTAATAATACACACAGCGCCACCTACAACCTTTGGGCATTGAATTAGGCACTGAATTCCTAACACGAGGCGAGCAGCATCTTTCAACACATTTTAAAAACAGTACGAGTTCGAACAATATAAATGAACTGTTAAAGAATAATTGTCGTCAAGCAACAATTAATGAATTTTTTTAACTGTTATTTTTGAAATAAATTATAGATAGCACTGAGGTAACTTTTTTCTTTTTCATTTTGTTTCTTTTCCCTTTATGTGATAAAAACAAAGTTGATTTTACTCGGTTATTGTTATCAATCGGTTAATGTTATCAAAATTCTTAAGTCCCGAAGTGATCACACTAAGAGGAGTCTACTGTATTGCTGTCCATTGGCGAATTTTTGCAGTATGAGACCACAAACGCAAAGTATTGTTTAGCAACGGATTCGGAAACCTTTTGCGCACGCGCCGGGCGGAGTAATTTTCATCAAAATAAGGAGAAAGTGAAGAATGGAAGGGTGATGTTTATATTTTACTGAGCGTGATCTAACAAAGAATTCTGGAAATGCGCTCATATAAATCATTGCCTGACACCCCTTCCTGGTGTAAAATCGTCGAAAAGTGGTAGTCTCGGAATCCGTTGCTGAACAGTAGTTTTGAGGCACATCCCCTACCGAATATCGTAAATTCCCTGTCGATTTAGCATCACGATATACGTCGAATAGATTATGAGGTGCTCCCAGGGTCTCGCGGCACAAGGTGAGCACTTTTAGCACCTGTTTGAAAACCCCCCACTGCGGTTGTCAACACCCGCACGGACGGGATGCTTCATTTCTTCCTGCTACTTGCTCCCTTATCCTTTCGGGAAAATTTTGCAATCCCACTCCTCCAACAGGCTATTATTTTTTGGACACGTGAAGAAATTCGGTCACGGTCCATTCCCTTCGTCGCTTCCATTTATCGGATAGTGACTCTTGTGCCTGCGGAGAGGTCAGCGATCCCATCCACTATGCGACATCTTGCCCATTGACTCTCTCTTGCGAATTAGGAAACCTTCTACTTCACTGGAAAGTCTTGGAGAATCCAAATTCAAGAAAAAGAATAATAAACATGATTAAATTCATAATAGACAATGAAAACATAATTCGACTGGAATAATTACTCAACTGCGTTTGAACAATAATTCTATCTTGCATTCCATACACTGAACCCTTCCTTTCCCATAATTCTCTAATAGTAATCTCCCTAACCCTTGCATTCGACACTTAGCACGCAATGGTTGCCCATCTTTACTGTGTATTGATGTAAGCTTTTTCATGTTGTTCGTCATCATTTTCATTCATCATTATTCCCTTCATTTGCACCGTGATAATCAAGACATTGCGTGTATTCCTTCATTTTGTTGTCAATCCTATGTGCAATCATCAGCTTTGTAATTTTTTCGTTTGCCATTCTACTGTATGCTATATATATATATATATATATTTGCAACTCAATGAAGTCCACATACATCTATACCAAACCGGATAAGAGCCACATGAGCTCAAGAGACGGCGGTGTGGTGTTAAAGCACTGCTGCTTAAAAATTGAAAATAGAGAATTAATTTATTTAAACTCGTTCTTTACTTCCAATTCATTCAACACCAAGTATATCAAGGTCCACAAAAGCATCTTCCCCTGGTTTATGACACCTCCACGGGAGCACCTCAAATATGAGGACGAGAAATCGCCAGATAAGAAAGCTGGTTCTCCCTTCCTGCATGGGAGAGTAGAGCAATGGTGGTGTGGTTGTGTTGGCCACATTTCCGATGACGGGACTTTTTTTTGCATCGGCCAGTGATGGCCATTTTGTGACTGACCACAGTGCCCGTGTTGCTATTCGAGGCGGTCTGACCATTCAGATATATCGAAAGAGTTCGTGCCAGGGCGGGCCTGTCAATATTGAGTGGCTGAGTATTGTATTTAAATTTGTTTCGATGTAGCTTTACCCACCAGTGTTTCGGTGTAGAATGCAGACTTTTTTGAGGTTCAATAAAAAAAATTTCCACTCCGGGCCACGCAAAGCCTTAAGCCAATTTTGGCAGGCTGGTTTGGAGTGGGTTGTGAATAAATGAATAAGCGCCAGGGCGGTTGGATAAATTTATGAATTGCCTAGTTTGAGGTTCCAGAATAGTTAATCGAACTTGGAAGCGAATTGGATCAACAAGCGCAATCAACTCAACACACATAGGGGTCTATTCTGGTACCCCCGGTTGGGTTGGGTTCCACACGTTAACAACGGACCCCACCCCAACCGGGGGTACCAGAATAGACCCCATAAACATCAACGGATGAATCTTCTGAAGCGCACATTTAACCTTAGATTTCGATGCAACTATCAGGGATGCCCGAATTATTCTGCAGAACATGCAGACAGTAGCAAACTGTACATAATTACGTACGGTCCACAGTAGTGCGCACGAAATCCATAAACGGGTAGATGGTTTTCGATTGCATAGCTGCGAGCAATTAGACTAATACTGAATGTTTAGATACCCTATCTGAAAGAAATGAGTAACTATCGTTTTTACTCTGCTAAGTGATTAGTTTAATTAACGTCCCGTTTTGAAGCAACATGATGACTATTTTGGGACGGATCTCGTAATTTTGAGCCGCGTCAGGCGAGACCTAAGCTGGTATCTCCCTCTCCAAGCTTCCGCACCACACCAGCGGGAGGACGTTTGGTATCCTACGTATGATTTGGCGTGCAAAAGGCACAGCGCCAGACGGATCTTTAATGGAATCGGGTTTCGAACATGGAACCTTACAGTTCCAGGGCTGGCACCTTACTACTAGGCCACCGCGGCCTCCCTCTACCAAATGAAGAAATATTAAAATAATGTTATGTCCTCTACTCTGCTTTATGTTGTATACAAATAATTGTGTCTCATGCTGTGAAACTGTTTATTTTTCTCAAAGCACGTTCGAAATCATTTTAAATTTTAACCTTAAGGAAGAAATGCTGTTTCCTCATTCGAGATTTTCCCTTCTTCACAGGAAATAGACGAACAAGTGAAGCAGACACAGCATTTTGAAGCAGATTTAAAACACAAGTTGAGCTTGGCTGAAAAAGAGAGATCTAACTGCGAAGAAATCATGTCATTGCTTCAGCATGAGATTGAGCTTTTATCCAACAAGAACGGAGTGGATGCGAAACTTGTTGATTCTCTAAAAGTAGGAAAGACAATTCCATTTTATCATCTTTTAAATTTCAATATAAAGCTGTTGCTTTTTTCCCCACTAAACTGTAAAACAATAAGTAGATGCGGCCCTTGCAAATACTTCAATTCCTTTTCCTTCTTATATGCTATTATTTATTGACTTCCTGTCAGAGAGTTCGATTACCTTACGCAACTAAAGATGAAAATTGTGTGCCAATCACCAGGGGCGTCTTAACAAATCTGAGCGTCCTGAGCTAAAGTAATCTGACGCCCCTTCAGAGTAGTAACTAGGAATTTGAGTGCCTATAGTACAATGATAATACGCACCAAATAATATAATTGATTAGCCAAAAAGAGAATTCACATGTTCTCTGATTAACGCCTCACAATTGTGCAAATAAGTGCCTTTTCAAAATAGGATTTGATAAGCAAAACATTTCAGGAAGGACTGACCACAAAACTTTTTCCCATGTCTTTCTCTTCTCTTGAGATCTTTCCGGACACAAGAAGTTTTTTTAGACAAAAGTCAAGCTTCTTACAGAAAAAGATCCCGTTTTTTAAACCCATGCCAGCAGGTGACCCTTGACATCGTCAGCTTGGCTGGATTCTTTTATTCTTTTTAACAACAGTTTTTTCAAATTAAGTTGCTTTGTTTTTCCTGATCATATAAAATGTTTTGTCTACTTTTGTTTTTCGTTTGCAGCAGCATTTTGTGCGCTACGGAAACAATGCAATATCTTTGTCTTTTATAGTTCACGGAGTTTTATGGCTTTTTTTTTTTTTATCTTACTCTTTATATTTCGCAAGCAAGTTTCCTTCACCCCTAATCGCATACACGATAAATGTTACGGTTACATTATAAATGTAAAAAAAAAATACTCATGCATTGGCTTTGTATGAATATATTTTTTTTGAATTGATAAACATGTTTATTGTTTATGTAACATTACAAAATCTATGGATGTCTAGTTGCGAGCCCTAAACACATTTTTGCTTTAAACGCATTTAAAATCTCCATAATTAAATAAAATTTTTTGGTTTAAAAGTTAAAATAAAATCAGTACAGTGACTTTTTATGTGCCCTTCGATCAATGGCACCCATGGGCTACAGCCCAATTAGCCCATTGGATAAGATCACATTCCGTTATAAGAATTTGGCCTTAAAAATTTATTCTCGTTCCTCGAAGTGTGAACTGCGCGGAATAGGGCTCTTCAAATTGCTTCAGAATAGTTTGAATCTGTACTCAGAATCGTTTATTGTGCAGTAACATATTAATTCAGCGTACCCTCGCAGGTGGAAAAGGTATATTAACACGTTAATCGCCGTGTGAATCAAACACGATTCATTCGTCGATCAAATACAATTCATACCTACTATCTAATCAGATGACCCTTCCTCTACTGTAGTTAACTCCTTAAGAGTCGCATTTTTTTGCTATCTAATAAGGTGACCCCTCCTGTTTTGGAAGGGGGCTGTCGCTTTCATTCATCTAAGAAGGCATAGAATATTTGAGATGCTTATGGATTCTACGCCATTTTTGTGTCAAATTATAAAGCTAATTAATGATTAAATTTTAGTTTATAAGCCTAAAAGTGCGATAATTCGATGTACGTCAATATGCCGGGGCGCCACCGTTAAGGGGTTAAGAGATAGCAGAGAAGGAGTCATCTAATTAGATATATGGTTCGAATTTTAGACCCGAATCGTGGCGACGAACGTGTTAATTAATTTTCCGGATGCGCCAGATGTGAAGGTGGACATTGTTGGTCAGAAGACCAGATGTGTGCGAGGGAATTCTGGGATTGTTCTAGGTGTTCCAAGAACTAGTTGCTGGACATTAAATTCCTTAGATTAATTGAGGAAGAGACTCTGACCAAACGTATGTCCAGCGGACATACAGCCGTGAAATGCATAGTGTCCGAAAATTGTTGGGCACATTTCAAAAATTAATTTTAAAAAACTAATAATGTCACAACTACGGTTTTTCTTTAAAATGCGAGCTCATTAAAAAAATTTTTTTTCCATATAGGTGGCGTACCATTACAACGTTCTAAATTTGCTGTAGCGAGAGATTCCATACGCAATGGCTACCGATCAGCCGAAGCGCGTTTTCTGATTTCCCTTTTTAGTTTTTTTTTTTTTTTTTTTGAATATCTCGAAAACTATTCAATTTTCTAATTACACTTGATTTAACAAATTGAAGAGCGTAACATTTCCTAAAAATAATTTTTTTTTTCTTTTGGCTTTAATATCTTCTCAGACAATGGCTCTCAAACATTGGTTGGTTGGTTTGGGATGTATTGGCGCAAGAGCCAAATTTGGCTATGCTGCGCCAAACGTACAGTGAAACTCAAAAATTGGAGATTTCTAGTAATTTACGACCTTCTAGACCAACGTAACGGCGCATTACCTATCTGAGAAAAAAAACTTTTTAAGATGCGCTCTCATTAAAAAAAAAACCGTAGTTGTAACATTATTAATTTTTATATTATTAATTTTTGAAATGTGCCCAACAATTCTCGGAAACCCTGTATATTTAATCCCTGAATATAATGAACCTGTATTCTTTCGTGCATTCATACTCTGTATTTACCATGCTACCCTTCATGGGAGAATAACATAAAATGAGGGGGAAAAAAGCGTTTTTAGTTCCTTGTTGGAGCTACTAACTCAACAGCCTATTTGTCATCCATTGGTGGCTGACAATGATGGATGGTTCGCTCTTTTCCTATTCGTTTGGTTGGCTCGTTATGAAGTTTGGTTTATTTATATTAACGTCCCATATTGAAGCAACACGAGGGCCGTCTTAACAAATTTGAGTGCCCTGGGCTAGAGCAATTTGACGCGCCAACAGAACGGTAACTAAGAATTTGAGCGCCTATGGCCTACAAAATATTTAGCCAATAAAATAACTGATGAGCATATAACGTTATATGACCAATTTATATATAACATATTTGAAATCATAATTAAATAAATGTCTCGGTCCAAAATTAAAATAAAATCAGTATGTTAAATTTTTAGGCTTCCTTGGATAAACATCGCCCCTGGGCTGCACCCCAATTAGCCCGTTGGATAAGATGGCCCTGCCGAGGGAAATTTTGGGACGGACCTCGTAATTTTGAGCTGCTGTCAGATGACGACATCTGAGCAGGAACCTCCCTATCCAAACTTCCGCACCACACCAACGGGAGGACGCTTGCCCCCCCCCCATGTATGATTTAACGTGCACCAGGTCCACATACACAGAACGCCGCCCCATGCCCCCGTGCCTGATAAAGTCCACATACACAGCGGATATTGAATAGAATCGGGTTTCGAACCTGGAAACCCTTCGGCCCCGAAGCTGAGAAAAGTGGATCGCGAAGTCTCGGCTAAGTGGTGGAATCATCACTGTTGAGACTCGATTCCACCGATAATCTGCTGTGAACAGACCTTGTTCGCATATCCTGTAGACGATTTTGTTTCGCTGTATGAAAAATTCGTCCTCGTGGGAAAATTTATATTCCCAATAATTACATTTTTGAAAGTATAAGTTATCATCTCCAGCCTAAATCTCCTGGCATTCCCCTCAACAAACTTCCACACCACACCAGCGGCAGGATGTTTGGTCACTACGTATTAAGAGGGCAGCACACTACGTATTTCGTCGAATTTTTTTCTCGGGCGATCAAAAACGAGTTCGTCTTTCGGTCGATGGAACCGTTTTTTTCACAGCGGAAGTTATGTTTTTTAGGATATCGGGCTATAGCGAGTGCTTTTCAACACAAGGATAAAAACTCGACATCACTTTCCGCGCTGAAAATACCGGTTCCATCGACCGGAAGACGAAATCGTTTTTGATCGTCCTAGAAAAAAGATCGACGAAATACGTAGCGTGCTACCCCCTTTATAGCGTGCAACAGACGGTCTTCAGTGTAATCGGGTTTTGAACCTGGAACCCTCCGTCCCGAATCCGAGACCTTACCACCCTGGGTCGTTGTGTAAATAATTTCAACGAATGGCTGGCTTACGGTTCGAGATGGTTCAAAAATGTATACACGTCTTTTTTGATCGTCTTTGTGCCTATTTAATAATCGTTTTCTCAAAAACACGGATAGACAGGCAGTCAACCCTTTGATGAATTTGATACAGATTGATTAATAGATTACAAAAAATCTGATTTGGTAAGATTATTTTATTACATTAAATAATTTTTATATAAAGAACAAGTGACAAATTTCATTTATCTGGCTCGTGTTTTTGAGTTATCATATTCCCATATGCGCGAATAGACGTTGTAGTATTTTATCCAAAATTTGATACAGTTCTACAGTTTTCGTGTGAAGGTCACATATCAAATTTCATCAATCTAAATTGATCCGCTGTTTAGTATCATGCTCACATAGAAACAAACAGGAAGAAATAATTCCAAAAATAGTTTTTCCAGATTCAAGGGGGGGGGGGCATCAATTTGTAGGTAGGTAGGCAAAAAAGTTAATCTAACAAATCAAATTAAACCATTAAGCGCTTGTTTTGTCATGGATTAATGGTTCATTAGCTAAAAGTTAATAAAATTAAACCATCCATCGTTGTTTTGTTATGGATTAATGGCACAAAGGCCAAATTTGTCTATGCTGCATCAAACTCTAGTGATTTTATATCGTTTAAAAGCCGCATTCAGCTACCTGCTTGTTCGCCGGGAATATGATTTCATTCGAATCTCTTATGGATAATTTTAAATTCATGGTTCTCTTAACAAAGCAATTTTAAATTTCAAATTGTGATGGACGTTTTACCCGTGTTCTATTAGTTGTTGCCTTGCATCTGCTCTGTTCATTGTCTACATAAGTGCTCCTAATGGAGTCAAGTACCTATCCATGTCATGTAACATTTAATTGTGCGTTGTCGGCGCCAACTTCACTTTCTTATTTCTCGTGCAAAATATGCATTTGATTTTACCATTAAAATGGCGTTGCTTATTTGAAGTCCAGCAACATGTTAGCTGGATTAAAACATGCTGATAAAAAGAATGAAAATTTAGCAATCATAATCAGTCAGCGTACTGGATATATTTCTTAATATGCGTAATATCGCAGAGATTTTGGAGGCCGCGGCGGCCTAGTGGTAAGGTCTCGGCTTTGGGGCCGGAGGGTTCCAAGACCCGATTCCACCGAAGATCCGCCGTGTATGGAGCCAGTTGCACGCTAAATCATACGTAGTGACCAAACGTCCTCCCGCTGGTGTGGCGTGAAAGTTTGGAGAGGGGGTGCCAGCTCAGGTGTCGTCCTCGTCATCTGACCGTGGTTCAAAATTACGAGGTCCGTCCCAAAATAGCTCTCGTGTTGCTTCAAAACGGGACGTTAATATAACTAAACTAAACTCAGAGATATTGGTTTACAGATTCCGCTAAAATTTTGATGAAATAAAATATGAAAGCAAAATGAAAAATGTCAGCTTTCAACAATTGAAGAAAAAAACACAATTAAATATTTGTTTAAACAATGAAAACGGTTTGAATTGCGTTGTGACAATGAAGAGTGTTGTTGTAAATTATGCCAAAACTATTTTAAAAAATATATTAAAATAAGAGAAAAAATTGCACGGCAACTTAATTGAAATCATTGAAAAGGTAATTTTTTGCACCTTCAGATGGGGTAAAAATGATTTTTCTGCTGTAATATTTTCAGAAGTTATTAAGGAAAAACGCCAAAATTTCGCTTAATTTTTAATTTATTAAAATTCTAATTAAAATTTCAAAAAAGGGCTTAGAAGTGCACATTCCCACCCTCCAAAGTATGCTTGTGCCAAATTACCTAGGTCTAGCTTCGTAGGATTACGTTGGCGATCGTTACGCCTAGATTACGTTGACTCTCTATAGTGCCAACGCACAGACACACACACACCTCCTCCTTTATTATTAGTAGAGATTAGACGCATACTATCCCAATCTGCTTTCATACAATTTTCAGGAAAACTGACTGAAATGGGCTCAATTTTTTCCTGCTTCTAATTTTATAATAAGAGTATAAACATCATTCTACATTGTTTATCCAGCCTCATACGGAGAGATTGAAAGACATGCTTGACTCTAAAAAATTGGAGAATCACCAAAACGCTCAGGAGTTCAAGAGAGAGTTGCAGGCCCTCTTAGAAAAAGGCAAAGAAAAGAATTCGGAATTCGAGGCTCTGATGCAAGAAAGCGCAGTAAAATCAAGTTGGCTAGAAGAAATATTTCTCTCCATAGGTGATGGAAGAACGGTAATTTCCACTCATCTTTTTTCTGGTAAAATTTCTTCGCTACTCTTTTCAAAATCAAGAATGTCACCCAATCCTTCTACTATCAAATGTATTTCACAAAATTAAATTATTTCTAATGTGTCTCTCTTCTAAATTCTCGTTTAGTCACTTTTGGATAAGGATATCATTTGTATTGCCTATGCGCTATGCAATCAAACGTTTTCAATTGTCCCCAAAACTCTCTTCTAAACTTCCATATAAAAATTATCTGTTCCCACAGACCAGAGGTTTCCAACCCGTGGTACGCGTACCCCTGTGAGTACACCAGTACGAAGGACCGTTTGGGGGTACGCGAAATCAAAGTTGTTAATGGCGGAAACAAGAAAACGTAAGGGATTTAAAAAGTTAAGAGAATTTTGCTTCTCCAAGCGAATACTTGTTATTTATAACTATACTACTTGAATAGTTGATTATTACGAAGTGTAATATTTAGCTATCTTTTTAGTGAAGACGAAAAAATTACATTGCTGGTTTCATTTGCTCTGGCGGTGAACTAATACTATTGTAAAAATGGAATAAAATGTAAAATCAAAAATAAGTTCTGCAAATGCTATTAATTCTAGTCATCTGACTCTTAAACTAATCTTAGCATTATTGATAAAAACTTCTATCAATAGACGGATTGTTGGGGGGGTGGATATGATAGTAGGGGGTACGCCAAAACAAAAAGAATAATCAAGGGGTACGCGAGGGGAAAAAGGTTGGGAATTATCTGCCATAGACAGATTTGGCCCAAAATTTGATCCAGACCAGCGACGTTAGTGTTAAGAACCAAAGCCGGATTAAGCCCTGTAAGGACCTATAGGCAATGGAAGCTTTGGAGCCCACTCCCCCACCTCCACTTTTGGACGATTTTACACCGGAAAGGAGTGTCAAGCAATGAGTCATATGAGCGCATCTCGGGAGCTCTTTGTCAGATCAAGCTCAGTAAAATGTAAACATCTCCCCTTCCATTCTTCACTTCCCCCTATTTTGATGAAAATAACTCAGCCCGCATGCGCAGAAGTGCGGAGGGTTTCGGAATCCGTTGTTAAACAATAGGTAAATACATACAATCTGTGAAGGGGGGAAAAATACCCACACCATTGATTAGGTTGCTTGTGGGACCTTAGCATTCAACGATTTGAAATTAATTTATCATAAAGGAGGAATTATTATTAAAACATCCATGTTATCAATATAATAAGCATTATTCTCTGTTTCTGTGACATCTGAATTTTAAAAGTTTAAATTATACTTCAATGCGTAAACATGTAACGAAAATATTTTTTTAGGATCAGATGAAGTTAAATTTATGCTATATATTTATTTTTTGTAAGTAGAGGCTTTTATTATGCTCGAAAAATTTTCATTTCGACAATTTTGGTCTTGATTGGCGGCTTTAATGTGGCGGGGTGTTTTGATGTGATGGGAATAATTTTCTGTAGAAGGAATACTTAAAATTGCATTTTGCCTGTTTTTCTAAGTCTAACGTGATCCTCGAAGCTAGATTGCCATTTTAAACTTCTCGAAGTGTAAAAGCTCAACGAATTTAATTATATAGACCAGGGGTGGAGAATCTTTTTGAACACTCTGAAAGCCTCATTAAATTTCAGTAGTTGTCAAAAGGCCGCAGGAGCAGAACTGTAAGGATTATTGTTCTGTAATTATTATTATATTAAAGACGATTATATATTTCAATGCAAATTGTAAATAACTGGTAAGGCAGCATAAGAACCTCAATAAGGCTGCAGATTCCCCATCCCTGAACTCAAGAACTCGGTACACAACACCACTAGGGATGGGAAAAACCTACCGGTTTTAACCGAAAACCGGTTTTTTCTGTTTCGGTTAACCGGTTTTTTCGGTTATTTTTTGTTTCGGTTATAACGGCTTTTTTCGGTTAATTTTTTGTCCCGGTTATAACCGGATATATTTTTTTTTTAATTCAGTGACCGGGTAAAAAAATGTTGTGATGTATTTCATAATGCGAATAAACGCTCTTCTTTGTCTCGAGTATCACAGTAACTAAATTAATACTTCTTCAGTCACGCTTTAGTTGTCCGGGACGGGAAAAACCTACCGGTTTTTTTTTTTTTTGTTTCGGTTAACTGTTTTTTTTCTGTTTTTTTTTGTCCCGGTTATAACTGGATATTTTTTTTAAAAATTAAATAACGGGGTAAAAAAACTAGATCGGAAGATAGGCTCGATTTTAGGTTCGATTAGACTAAAATTTACAAAGTTATGAAGCTTTGAATTTCATCAACTTAGGTCAATCAACGACAAAAGCTTCGTCGAGGCGTCTGTTGGTTGGCGGATTACTGAAAGTCTTTGTGAACAGATAAATATTGGCCGATAGATCGATTTCCTGCAAAAACAATATTAATAAAAAAATTGTCTAGAAACGGCGTTTGTTGTTATATATATATATATATATACATCAAAACAAACTAGAAACATAAGACAAAAACTCAAAAACAATCAAGACACAATGAAAAATCGAAAACCGATTATTTCAAAAACCTGTTATTTTGAGCGGTTATAACCACCAGTTTAAACTGGAAGTGAAAAAAACCTGAATTACCGAAAACCGGTTATTTTTGCAATAACCGCCATTTCTACTCCGGCTACATATGTACAACAGTAATAACATTTAAAGAGCAACTATTTTCTGTTCGGAATGGGAATTCGAACTATAAAAGTTGAGCTAGAAAACTAGAAATTTTAATAATGAGGAAAGAAACCTAGTTATTTTAATTGTTGTTTTCGACTCCTGCGAAATAAAAAATCTCATGAATTTAATTAGAAAATAGAATTAAAGACTATTTTACTGTGCTGTTTTTTGTGGAAATGGATAGAACTGTAGCAACTGTTGCGTGACTAGTAACTTGTGTATGTATTTGTATTGCTTAGGTGTCTGAGTTAGCTCAATACTGTTTATCCTTTTTCAGCAAAAAAACTTGCCCTTGGAGAATAAAGAAGAGGAATCTGAAAAGTAAGAAGATGCTATTGAAAAGTTTCTTTACTTAGTAGGCTAATATTACTGGACATATCTCTTAAAAATCTTTTACACTCTGTATAAAGTAACATTTTGTGTGCTGCATAATTTTCAGTCATTATTTATTTTGTACTATACCATCTTTAGATTAATTTATAGAGGCACTCTTAATCAGTGCGGCAGAAGTCTGGGATTATTAATTTAATTAACTTCTGGACTTGCTCAATTATTTCAATACACTTTAGGTATTATTTAAAAAGAGTTTGTCCCAAATCTTGTTGCCAAATTTCTTGCATGAGATATTTGTTAAAAAATGGCGAGAAAGCTATAAACGAGAATCAGCTGTTTGAAAACCCAGAACACAAGTGATAAAAGGTCATCGTAAAGAGGGCCAAATATAGGTGAAGACATCATCCCCAACGTCTTTTACTTGAAGAAAACTCAAAGTAAAAGATGCCTGATGGAAAATCTCCATCTAACTAAAAAGTCTTTAACAGGATATAGAATCAAACATGACACGTGCTTCCTTTAGTTGATGTGTTGAGTCCCTGACGTATGTCGGGGCAGTTTGTAGCATTATTTGAATTTCTTACAAGGAGCATCGCAAACGAGTTTGCTGAAGATCATGTCTTGAACAGTTCCGATATCTATGGCTTATACAATGAAAGAAAATAATGGTGGAGCTGATTTTTGGCGCCAAACTTCCCACTTCATAGAAGGGGCGCATTTAGTCAGTTAAAACCATTCAGTTCCAACATGCGAAATTTATTTAGTGTAAGACTAACTCGGTAAGAAGAATAAATGCATTAGGGGCTTTCTTCCCCTGCTCACATAAACTCATGGCAGGAGGATTGCATTTGCATATATATATAATATCATGGTTTCTCAGAAGTATGTGATTTAGAAGCAGACAGCAGGCGGTGACGAAAGATGAACAGTTTCTTTATTTGATTCCTTAAGTTTCGGCTGATTAGAGGTAAATTGAATAAAATCGTATACGGAAAGTAGTTAATTTCGTTTTGCTTTCTATATATACGAAGTATAAAAAGAAAGAAAGTAATTATGATAGGAACGAACTCAGATTTGACGAATCTCCACGTTGGACCTCCTGGAAGTCCGAAAAACGCAATTTTGGAATTGTGTCTGTCTGTGAACACGATAATTCGAAAACTATTGAGCTACGAGGGATTAAATTTGGTATATGGTCACAAACATAATTTGTAGGTTTCTATCAGAATTTTGGACCAAATCCGTCAACGGAAAGTCTGTCTGTCCTTGTGTCCAGGAATATTTAGAACACTAAAACTCAAAACTTGAATAAGCTAGATGGATAAATTTAGGTACACTGTCATAGATATGGAGTCCGTATAAAGGCAGCCGTCCGTCAACCATTTTGGCTGTTGTCAATCTGTATAATAACCTTGTCTCCAACCGCATGCGTACATACCTATACAAAGGGATACTCGAAAACGGCAGTTTGTTGTTGACTATTTTCAAATAACAATGTTGTGACACCACTGCGTCATAAAAGTGTACGTTTTATTAGAACAAGCTAGGGAAAAAAATCATACCTACCTTGCAGACACCTATATATAATATATCACAACACAAGGTTTGCACAGTATCGAAAAGTTTATTTTAAACAGGTTGTAAATGCTTTGCTGCCATGATACTCCTGCAGAAACCAATTAGAGGGGCTCTAAAAGATGCTCTTGACAAATTGTGGATATAATTACCTCAACCTTCTTATTTCCTAGATCATTGCTGGGAGGAAGCAGTTTCCATCAGTGGACGGTAGCGAACTCTAACTGTAAACATCAGACGTTCATTTCTGATTACTGAAGCACGCTCGCTTTAGAAGCTTTTGACGACTTCCTCCGCTATCGAGGCTTCGATTTATAATTAGATCTTCAGTGTTGTATTAAAAGCTTCTACGTGAA
>BGPR01001428.1:103988-183916 GCA_013235015.1 Araneus ventricosus
GGTTTTACTCTGAAATTCCGTTCTTTTATAAATACTTTGCATTTCGTGATGTTAAATTCTTCTCAGGAAAATTTTCTTACATTTTAAGAGGAGTGGTTCCAAAAACAGGCACGTGTGAGCGAATTAGTTGCACAGTGAAATTATCAACTTTCTCCAAAATGACAAAAAATCGAAAAAAGATAAACCTCTGAAAAATCTGTTATAGGAGACAACCACTTCTGTTATATGGAGAATATTTTGTTATTTAACATTCCTGATTAAAAAAATAAGTTATAGGAGAAATTCTGCCAGAGACTTGCTGTAGGGAGACTCCATGGCATCATTACTTATTTTAGATTTCATTTTATATATAGACTATCTATTTATATACCATATGCTACTGGTGTAGAAATATTTTCAAGTCTAAGTACTTATAACACTTT
This sequence comes from Araneus ventricosus, assembly GCA_013235015.1. NCBI lineage: Eukaryota > Metazoa > Arthropoda > Arachnida > Araneae > Araneidae > Araneus > Araneus ventricosus. The sequence goes on from BGPR01001428.1 coordinate 104,411, forward strand.
AAACTTAATAATTAAACAGTTTTTCGCTGTAATGTCTGTTTATTACCGTCTGACCCTCACAAAGGTAGCTAAATTCTCTTCCGTACTTCCTCATTTTCGGGCACGAGTCTAGGACCTTTGAAATTCAATTCTTCTCTCAACAACAATTAAAACATTATAAGAAATTGTGTTTGCAAAATGATTTCAAAAAACTAAATAAAATTAAACAGAATGTCGCATGCAAACAGAAATTAGTGTTATTGAAAAAAGCCAAACTTTGCCGATGTTGAACTGTTTTGCGGATAATAATATTCCAAGAAGTTATTATGAGAGTGACGTTAAAATTTAGGGTGATTTCTTAATTAATTCAAAACTTAATTAAATTTCGAAAATCCTTTCCTAGTGAGCACCTACTACTCCAAGAAGCAACCACTTGCCAAATTTCAGTCCCAGTGGTTTGGGAGGATTTCGTGACGCGCTTTCAGTGAGTAACTTTCTTTATATAACGTCTGCTGGAAACATATGATCTGATGTTCTTAGTAGATCTTTTAAAAAATAATCAGAAATATTCGCTTATTGCTGCGAAAAAATTAATTTGACCATCCTCTTTGAAATTCAAAAAAATTCAGATAAGTGGTGCTGGTTTGTTGCTGACGATATATGGATATATTATTAGTTGCATCTTATTGCAGATCTCTCTCTGGCAATAAAAAAAATGTAGTTCTACCTAATGCTTTGTCTCTGCAGTTTTCCTAAGTATGGAAATAAAATTCCTCTCTTTCGGATTTTATGTCTCAAGATTGGAAGAAATGTATTTTCTAAGGAGATATCTTAACTGAGGATACAAAGGTATGGAACCTATTGAAAGATACTGTAATAAAGAAAACGACAGAACAGGTATTTTTCCATGTATATTGTAATACGCATATTGACAACAAATATACAATTTAATAATAATAATCAAAACCACATTATGGATCACCGATTTCCAACATGCAGGTATAAATACAAAAGATCAGTACAAAATGTAAATTATTTTATGCGAGTTAATATAATTAGTGCTTTTAATAGCATTCACCTGCAGGACCACAAGCTCGTCATTTTATACACATAACCTACACTGGCACGTCAGAACGCTATATTTGACGTAATTCAAACTCTAATAGTTTGATAGTAACTTAACCAAAAAAAAAAGGGAACTCTAAAATGCAAAATGGTGAGTACTTAATTACAGTGAAACCTGACTGGACCTGATTTAAATAACTTGGCCTTTTTTTTCCCTCCTTCTGAATGCTGAAATAAATGGTTTCGATGATTCTAAAAACAGACACAATAAAACCATCTGTGATAACAGGTATTACTTAAATGGCTGCTGACACAACAAAAATCGACATCCTGTTTAACAGGATATGCTTTTCGCTCGATGAGACACGATTCGAATCGCCATCCTGTATAACAGGATGCACTTTCCACTCGATAAGACACGATATGAATCGTCATCCTGTTTAACAGGATGTGCTTTCCGCTCGACAAGACAGGATTAGAATCGACATCCTGTTTTTCAAGATGTGAGGTTCAAGCTTTTTAGTCACTTCCTGTTAAGTGATTATAAAAGGCCACGTGGTTTAGCTGCGAGCTCATACGACGACCGACTCCCCTCCTTACAACATCATCTCTCTTCATTCACCGAGTCAAAACGACTTTTTCTTCACCATGTGGATCCAAATATTGTTTTACGAGGAGCCACAACAATGGTTTCTTGAGCAGCCTGCACAGCAAATGATTCTCGAACAAACAGCACAAAGTTTCGAGCAGCCCTCACAACAAATGATTCTCGAACAAACAGCACAAAGTTTCGAGCAGCCCGCACAACAAATGATTCTCGAACAAACAGCACAAAGTTTCGAGCAGCCCTCATAGCAAATGTGTCTCGAGAAATCGGCCCAAAATTTCGAGCCATCCGCACAGCTGATGATTCTCCAGCAATCAGCACAAAGCTTCGAGTCGCCTGCACAAAAAATGTCTCCTGGGCAACCAGCGCAATGTTTCGAACAGCAAGTAATTTTTCCTGAGCCTGTACTTGAGGACTTAGATACTGTGTTGTCTCAAGAAGTACTGGAAGAGGACCTTGCAAAATATCTAGAAGAATTCGCCAAACTTCTTGATATGGAAGCGGAAACTCTACAAAACGAGCCGCTGGATTTAAGTTATAAAGGAAGGAAAGAAATAACTTTGTAGAAAATCTGTATTTTCATCTCCGTCGTCCTTATATTTGACGGTTTGTAAATAATATGTAATAAAACATATGTAAATAAATATCGTGTTTTTGTAGATTATTTGCCTGTTTCTCAGTGACACACACGCACAAAAAATAATGTAGGAGATCTACCTTCAGGAAGGTGAATTTTTGGATTATTGTTTGGTTACTTTTCTTGCCAATCTTGTTAAATGTTTCATTGAGTATTTTGCACGGAATTATACATGTTTTTCGAACTCGCGCATGCAAATGTTTATTTCACTCATTCCTAGAGTCTCCAAAACGAGTGGGTTCACTTACGGGCCATCTTCTATTTTTGAAAAGAAATTGGTATGTTTACGATACTCATATATTCTTTTTAGCCGCCTTTTTATTTATTAGAGACTCATAGTGTCCCGGCCTACCCTAAAGGGTGTAAGGCTGAAAATAGACCGCCGGAGGAAACAAAAATCACAATAAATGACACTAATATCACTAAAAAAATCCTAAAATATTAAAACATTAAGAATATTAAAATGTTATGATATTAAAACAAACCATTACACCAAAGCATCAAAATGTAATCACACAAAAGAAAACACACGAACAGGACAAGTGCACACATAACAGAGAGACCCAACCTTCAGAGCACCTGTCAGATCTGGTAGTCAAATAGTAAAATTCTTAAAATATTAAAATCACTTGTAAAAATTACAGTTCCTATACTAAAATTGACAATTTAAAAGCACAAGGTACAACTTCTCACGAGGAATGTCCAGTATTAAAAACATAGACAGTCAACAGCAATACTTGTAAAAAGTAGACTAAAATATGTAAAATATTTCCAATAAAATAACTGAAATATCAAGATAAGAACCCCAAAGATCGAAGCCGCAAAGTATAAGTCATCAAGGTTAAGAACGCGAAAAGAATATTGTTAAAATCCTAAGTGACAAAAGAAGGCATTGCTATTAAGATAAAGAAGACCAGGAATCGACCAAAAGAAAAAAATATTAAGGGCTAAGAAGAATAAAATTGTATAAAAAGATTAAATGTGTAAAATGCATCAGCAGAGTTCCAGCAAATGGGAAGAGGGGAGCAATCAGTACTCCAACAGACACAGGCCAGAAACATGCAAGCGAATTAAAAATCTGTGGCGTACCAACATAAAATGGCTCCCAGGGCAAAAACCCAAATTGCATCCTCTCGCCTCTTTATCTTTGAGAAGGATCTAGTTTTTTTCTAAACTGTTATTTTTTAGTAAGAAAGGGGCCGGCCCTCACTGTTCTTGAAAGTAAACCGAATCTGAAATATTTTTTTCCGTGCTTCACTCTCTGCTTATTGAAACTAGGAATGATACTTTGGAATGCTAGGAAAAACTCTTCTGCTAATTTTTTGTCACGAATTTCCGAAATAGCTGATACCCAATCAGTATGAATCTGATACCGTGAGAACCACGAGAACCCTATGGGACTAATCTATTTAAAATTATCTCCCACTCCCTAGAACGCAAATCTTTGAAATGGACATCCCTTTGAAACGAGTTTCCACTTTCAGTTATAGATGAGGTTAGTCATCAAATTTCTGTAACATAATTCTATTTGTAATTTTATCACAGCTTGAGCTGCTTTCCAAGTTGTAAAAAAGATTGTAACCTTTAGGTTTCCCCACACTTTTACGAAATTATTTTAATTTTTAAGAATCTTTGGAATAAGAGCTTAAAAAGAATGAACTTTTTTTTTACATACTACGAATTCATTCCTTAATTTTGCGCCCAGGGCACGTGTCCTGCCTGCCTCATCCTAGTTACGCCATTGTTAACATATTACCTATCTGAGCAATTAAACAACAACAAAAATAAATAAATAAAGGTAGGTGTAGTTCAGGATCCGATGAACCGATTCGGGTCGTGAGCTACAGGACATCTGTCACAGGATGTCGTAAGCAGGAGGTGTGTCCAGGGGTACGCGGACCCTCTCCGGAGTAAACGACACTTCACTTCCCGCGTAAACGAAATTACACATATACGATTACAAATTACCTAATTCGCATGCGTTCTGATTATGTCTTTAACTTTATCTATCATCTTTATCTTTCCTCTGAGTTTACGATTTTGAGTACGGAAAGGGCCTTAAAACAATTTTTTCGCCTGTGGCCTCATATTGTCAAAATCCGTCACTGCCCAAGTGGTAAATGTCAGAGAGTTTTTATCCCATTTGCTACTTCTCATTTGTACGCAGCCGGGTTTTCGGCAGTTGCTAGCATAAAAGATAGCTGAATCCAATTTAATTCATTGATCTGAGAAAATGTGCAGAGATTAACAAGTTCATTCATCCCAGCTTTTGATGCAGTTATCTTTACATTTATCACGTGAGCATGACTATACAAACTGTTGCGTTATTCAATTAAAGTGCTTTTCAGATTTGTAACTGTGACTGATGAATGGTATATTTGAAAACAAATTGAGAGCAAGTGCTGCATAGCCAAGTTTTTTTTAAAAAAGTGTATATCCTTGAATAACTATTAAAAATGGTTCGTCTTTGTCATTTAAAGTTTGTTGCTCGAACAGTTCTTGTAAAAAATAAAAATGTGGATGGAGCTGTAAGTGTTCTGAACAGAATACTAAGTTCAGAAGGCGTCTTTGCTCACTTTCGTCGCCGTATGTATTATGAGAAACCATGGCAAGTACGCCGTCGTGTAAACATTGAAATCTGTAAAGCAATTTATAACGAAGATATGACGAATAAAATAACATTTACGATGAGGAAAAATCGAGAAGAAGCTTGGCCTGGCTGTTGATTTTAAATTATAAGTAATAGTAAGATGAGTGGTCATCACTCTGTATGTGACATCTGTTATTATGTACCCATGTTGTCAGATATTCGTGCAACAAAAATATATTATGGATATTGTATTGAAATGCATATGTTTTAAATAAACATATTATTGCTTACATTTTGTTTGATTTAAAATGGTATGTGTTTTGCTTGGTAATAAACTCGGTGATTTATATTGGTATAACTGACATTATTATATAGCTTGGGTACAGCTTTGATATATGGCATTGGCGATAATTTTGTTTTGGCGACTTTTTTCAACAGCTTCAATATAGGACCCCAATGGCAATATTTTGTGTTGGCGACTTCATGATATGATGTTTGGTTAGGTGACAAGAAGTCGCCAATGCAAGATTATCGCTAGTGATGCCGTATTTCAAAGCTGTTCCATAGCTTGTTCACCAATGACGTATGAATCTGAATGAAAATGTACTATAAATTTCATTTACTTGTAGTCTTTTTGAGTGCGTTAAGCTCTCATTAAATTAATGTATATTATTACAGAGAAATGATTATTCTTTTAAATGTTTCCTTTTTTTAGATACTTATATTTAAGGAAACCATATTAATTATTTTAAATGCATATAGTGGACAAACTACTTTACAGCATGACATTGAAAGTTGAAAACATTGAAAAGACTGTTCTTGAGTAATGTTGAGTGTAAGTACGAATTGACTACATTTTATATGGATTCAAATATGGTATAATTCTTGCATTAGAATGTAAGTAAATTTTCTCATTTAACTACATAAATATATCTTAAAGATGTGTTTATGTAGCTGAATGAGGAAATTTACATCAAAATAATGACGGATAGGATAGGATGAAGATTTTATCTCCGGCGTATGCTCCAGAACTGAGTTCCTGGCTTGTGCCGGGTTTAAAAATTATTAATTCAAGAGTATCACAAAAATAAAATAGCCTTCATTTCAAGCTGCCTTAAAAAACAAAAAATTGCCATCAAGAGACGGGCTAGAAAAATTGCTGATCCAATTCGGTTAAGAGAAAAAGAAAAATGGCACCCTCGTAGGAAGACCCGCCATATTCCTCCTTCTAATGACAGAATAATCTGTGCCAAAACGTACAGAAAACAAGCTACACAGGGATGCCACTTTTCCGCCGAACGGCGGATTTCCGTTTTTTTTTGTTTTTTTATAAATCCGCGATTTCCGCAGAAATCGCGATTTGAAAAATTCCGCTTTTTTTTAAAAAAATCAATCCTCGATTTTCACAGATATTTCTTTCTTTTTCTTCAGTCTTTGTGGGTGATACTGCAAAGCAACTTATAAAGTTGGCTCCGAAATCTCAATTGATTGTGATAAAATGTGTCTTTAAGGCACACATTGGGTGTGCTAAGTGGCTTGTGGAAAAAAATGCCTTTTGCCAACCCTTTTTTAAAGGCAGTATCTTCACTGGATCCATGCAATAGAAAGACTTCTGTTGCATTAGAATTGATGAAAGAACTGCCACTCTATGCTTCAAATGTTGTTCAAGATTCAGAAAAAGAAGCATATGATTTGGAAATACATAATTTTCAAAATGTTCATTTTAGTGATATTGTAGAAGAATCTGTTGATTTATGGTGGAGAGATGTGGAGAATACCTCAAAATATCCTCTACTTTCAAGGATGACATTTGCTTTGCTAACCTGCTTCCATGAACCCAAAGTGGAAAGTAGCTTTAGCATAATGAATATTGTGATTACACCTGGAAGTAATACATTAAATGTTTCAACATTTAATGCTATGCAGTGCATTAAGTATGAGCTACGCTCACAAAAAAAAAAAAAAAAACCACGGCAGTTTGTATATTTTCCAAACATGACTTTCTCAAAGAAAAAGTTGATCCGAAACTGGTGAGAAATGTAAGAAATTCACGGAATGTTTACTTTGTTAAACTTAAACAAAATAAATCATTAAGAGAAGAGAGAATAAAAGAATTAAATGCCAGTAAAGAAAAAGCTCTGACAAAAAAAGATGTCTGCTGATGCAACTAAAAGGCAAAAGGATAAATCATAAGAAAAAACTAACACATTTTAAAGAGACTGCATGAGCCAAATTTTAATGGTGGCGAAAATGTAAATGAATCCAATAGAAGAAAAGTTGAGGATAAAAGTAAAAGTGAAGCTGTCAAAAACTTTCATTCTGAACTTAATTCTAAAAGAAATGTTAAAATTAAAAAAATATCCTAACTATCGAAGAGTTGTTTCTGTGTGCAAATATTAAAAATAAAAAATGAAAATGTTTTATTTTTTTGGAATTTCTGCATTTGAGTGTAAAAATACAGCATTGTAATAAAATTAATAATATTGTTAGTATTTTTCAAAATTTGTAATTTGTGTGAAGAATGCAGTAATTTAACTTTTTAGTAACCTAAACATTTTAAATTCTGTCCTAGTGTTGGACATTTTTAATTGTAAAAATATATGATTTGGATTGGATTTCTATTTCTAATATTCATGCACAGCTTTATTGGGTAAAAATATTAATTAAAATTCAAATTATTTATATATTTGTATGTTGTATGTGTGAGTAAGCCTCATTTTTATGCAGTCGGCTTATTTTTTAAAAAGCTTTTAATTTTATAACATTGATTTTAATTATAACCAAATTTTCATTTTATTATATATTATATTAATTCATGAAATTCATGCATAAATGTTATGAAAATTCGACATTTTACTTCACAAATTCTTTTACTTGCGTGCGATTCCCACACTTTTTTAAATTCACGCACAATTTCCTCATTTTTGCTTTTTTTAATTCGCGCGTGATTTCCTCTTTTTTGCTTTTTTGTGAGTGGCATCCCTGGCTACAGTATATCTAGTGAAAATATGTATTTCAAGATTTTTTCTGAGAGTTGACTTAAGATGCCATACTATTTATGTGTGTGATAGTGTTTACTACACCAGTGTATTCTTGTGTAATGTTATTCTTGTGTGTTAAAGAAATATGGCTTATATTATCACCAATAGGTACTTTGTTTTCACTTATGGGAAGTATGCAGGTATAGGTACTTCATTTTAATTACATAATTTAGATTAGTAAAAACAGAAAATAAAATCTTATGAAGTTAATTTATATTATTATGCATGCATAAACTTGTTTAATGGAATTTTTAGAGTAGAACCCTGGGAATCTGAACTAATTAGTGCTGACCTTTGTTCGGATTTTGGCTAATTCTGATTATCTGGGAAATTTAGTAAAATACTCTTCATATACCAAATGCAGGAGATTATTGACTCTGGGTGCTCAGTGGAGGCGTACAGAAAGAGCACTCGGCGATTCACTCTGTACAGTCGCAAATTATTTGAGGGTAAAAAGAAAATATCGGAATTTGTTTCTACTAATTAAGGGGCTGTATTCATTCTAAAAACCAATTTGAATTCTTCTTTTAAGTTGGGAATAAACATTAGCTTTGTTCCTGATTTGTAATTATTTTTCCTCCATTCTTCACTAAAATTTTTTCAGAAAATTTTAAAAAGTTGTTCGGATTCCCGGGGTTTTACTTCTCAAAACATCTCCTTGAGACATTACCTTTGGTTTAGTTTTCTTTGTGTATTATCACCACCATTTTTATAGGAATGTACCCATTTCTATAAAATTAACATTAAGGAAACATATTAGACATATCTTTATACTAGAAGGTTATCCTTTTCAGCTGATCAAAATTTGAAAATTCATGCCTATAGTTCTCGTGTAGTTTCATGTTAGGATGCTAATTTAAGAAATAAAATAAGTTTAAATTATATAAAGAAATGTAAAAATACTTGGTAATAAATTCTTCCAAGGTACATCCATTATGATAGATTTTTTTAGACAAATACCTTGCTTACAGCTAAATTTACAAGATATATGTATATAATATGTTAGAAGATAAAGTTCATTATATTCACTTTGTAACGAAAGTAGATATGAGCTAAATTAAAAGTAATGTTAAATAAATAAGCTTTGAAAGTTAACACCAATTGTTTCAGATTTTTAAAAAAAATTAATGAGACAATGTTGGTCATATTTACTGGAGATTACATAAGTCAGTGTAAGAAAGAAAAGAACATGTAATATGATCCTTGTTTATTTGAAGATCTCTCATAATTCCATTTTGGAACACTATTTTTTTGGTTTATTTTCATTTCAGGTATTATGTTTTTTTTTTTTTCAGTACTAAGCAAAAGGTTATCTAAAGATATTTTCTTTTTGTTCCATCCCCCTTTTTTTAAATTATCCATTCCAAATTAAAAGTTAACACCAATTGTTTCAGATTTTTTTTTTTAATATACTGAAACAATATTGCAGTCATATTTACTGGAAATTGCATATACTCTCTCTCTCTCTCTCTCTATATATATATGTATATAAGAGAACGTGTAATATGATTCTTGTTTATTTGAAAATCATATCTATCATAAGTTCATTTTGGAACACTATTCTTTTGATTTATTTTCATTTCAGGTGTTGTGCATTTTTTTTTTCAGTACCAAACAAAAGGTTACCTAAAGATATTTTTCTGTCTGTTCCAGCCCCCCCCCTTTTTTTAAAAATTATCCATTCGAAATTAAAATCTTTGTTTTTATAAAATGTTAACATTGATTTATTTCACTTGTATTAATGCATATTAGTTAATAGGAAATTCTTTTGTTTTATTTTAAGAATCATAAAAGTATAAAAAAAGTTAAAATTATTTGAGAAATAGCTTGTTTAATCTTTTTGTTTTTAGCTTGTTTAATCATTTTGTTAAAAGTTTGAATCAAATTTTTCAAATTGAAAATTAATGTAAATTTTTACTGTATATAGAAATGGATGCATTCAAGGAAAAGTGCTTCAAATGAGATGAACCTTGACATAGAGAGTTGCTTTTACTGGCCAAGAAACTGATCTGAAAAATAATTTGGATTTCAAATCTGTATATTTGTTCAGTAGATAGATATGTAGGATAAACAGTAGTGTAAATTTACCATTCTGGACAGTCTTTTAAATTGTCATAAATAATTAATTTAATAACTTCAAAGATTTTATTTGAAACACTTGTGAAATTTTTGCATTCCTCTGAATTTCAACATGAGCAAAATACAAAGATTATATTCTTAATAGAAAACACTTCAGTGTTAAAAAAACAATACCAATATAATTTCATTTCTATTATAATGTCCTTAAAATAGCCATTTATCTGAATATTTTTACTTTCTCATTAAATCTCGGGAGAGAAATTAGGAGGCTTTTTAGGTATAGAGGCAGACTTAAAACGGTAGCAGTTATTAAAATCCAAAAATCTTTTATTTGCCCTCTTCAAATAACATCTTCAAGGGATAAAAGATGAATTTTAAAAATGTTGAGGATATTTCAGATTGATCGAAGCCATAACCATTGTTCGGAAAGTGCGAGTAAAGACAGCATGTATGGCAAAGTGAATTGCATGATGACAAAAAGAGAATGTTACAACATCACGGCGAGCTTTAAGTAGAATTCTATAAAAGGAGAACTGCTGAATGCTGTAGCCAGTTGAATCTGGACTTCTGCGAGTTACAGTGTCGGTTATTCTTATATTAGAATTTAAGTAGAAATAATTATTTATAAATGAAAAGTTAAGAAGCATTTTTAAAAATAGGAAAATGTGAAATCATTACATATGTTATCTTTAAAGTGTATAATTCAGTTATCTCATAGAATGACTAGGTATTCAATGAGGTAATTCATGAAATACCTAATTATTCTATGAAAATAACAGATTTTAAATCAACTAGGTAATTCATGAAATACCTATTTATTCTATGAAATAATGGATTACATGCTTTAACTGTAACATATATATAATAGAACTTGGATAATTCAAAGCTGATGGAACCCCTATAAAAATTTGATTTATCCAGAAATTCAAATTAAGAAAAACTGGGTATAAAAATGAGTACAGCTTAAGACTAGAATTTTCGGCTTAAAAATGGCAGTGAAGATCGATTTGTAACAGTTTTGATGATTAATATATTATTAATAAAATCATAATAATTTCAATAAATAGGTAAATAATTTTAATAAGCAAGCAATATACAGCGCTTTGAATACAACAATTGTACATTGAAACTTTAAAATAAACAGTGCAATTCACATCTAACATGTCCACACTTTTTTAAAAAGCAAGAGATTTTTGATTGAATATATTGTACAGCTGCAAAGTCCTTGTGAATCAAGGGGCTTAACTAATTCGCTTACAATCAACAAATAACAAGGTATGGACATATTTTAATAATGAAAACAATTCAAAAGTAAAAACTATTTTTAGTTTTCACTTTAAATTTGCAAAAATAAATTGGGATTATAAACGATGTTTTAACATAATGTTGATATTAAATTCTAGGGACCAGAGAAAAAATGTTCGCATTAGCCAAGTTCCACTGCAACAAAATCTTATTACTTCTAAATACTTAGAATAATCCATCTCTAAGAGAGAAATGGTATTATTAATATCCATATTTGATCCAACGCCATAAACTCAGCACCTCACTTAACTAGATCAGATGATTCATGAAATTTCAACAAGCCTTCATTAACCCTTCAGCACACGCACCCATTTTTGGAACATTAGCACACACTTGGGGTCATTTTGACCCCAAATTGTTAGACACCTATTCCTTATTTTATTGACTATTTGTACAAAAATATGTTCAGAGTATAAGAATATTTTTTCGTACAAATAAGCATGCATGTGAGACACAAATGCGATTTTTAATAAGAAGGAGGGAAATTGAACTTTCCTCTTTCTTTCCATTCCTTTTCTGTATTCTTTTATTCTCTGCTGCTCAAGTATGTACCCTATCATAGCCATAACGTTAAAAGAACCTGAAAACGCTAGTACACGTTCAGGTCAATTTGACCCCCCCCCCCATTAAAAAGTGAGATATCCTGTTTTATCGGTTTCCCCTGCTGCTCTTATCTTCTTTTAGCTCTCCATGAAGCTACAGGAAGTAACAGGTGCAAGTTTTTTGAAATTCCTGGGGAATTTCTTAACAACAGAGAAAGGGTGGGGTCAAAAATACCCCATGCGTGTGCTAACAGGTTAAATAATTTGTGTCTTTGGTGACCAGCTGGTTTGCCAGGTTTATTGCACATGATAAAATCTTTTATATGTGGTTTGGTCTTCAAGGTACCTCACCGAAGTATTTTTTAATTTCAACTTTTGATAGACATGTACTATTTTAGAAGCCTTACACCTTTTCTAGTCATTGTGCTAGGCACCTGGCATTTCTGTATGTCATCTTGCCTAGAATTTGAGCTTTAGCCTGAAAATGGCGAATGATTTAACTTCAATCAATGCAGTAATTTGTTTGCTGAATCAAAACATGTTCATAAAATAATATAAGGAAAGTAAGCAGAATCATTCAGCATCGGAGTTTTTTGTGTAATACTGAATATTTTTCATAATTTCTGTAATATTTAAGAGGATTTTTGTTCATTGATTGAATAAAAAATTTAAAAGAAAAGATAATAAAAAATGAAAGATAAAGAAAAATAAAAGATAAAAACATAAGCTTAAAGAGAGATAATATATTTTTATACATCCAAATATATTGCAGAAAAGAGCAGTAGAGTTTAGAATTGTGCAAACTGTAGAAAAATTTTCATCAAAGCCTAGTCTTAAAGTTAAATATCTTATTATAATTATCACAAAAATAAAAGAAAAGAATTCAATTTTATTAAATCCATGCTTTAAATAGGAAACTACTCTACATAAAAAAAATTGCCAAATCTTTAAACCTTTGCTATGAACAATAAAGGAAAAACCCAGAATAAAATATTTATAGTAACAATGAAAATGACTTGAATTTCAAAGGCACTGTTGTAAAATATACATAAAAAATTTATTGGAATAAAAATTGCACAGAAACTAAATTAGTATTAGAGAAAAGATAACTTTTTGAGTTTTCAGATGGTTTAAAAATCATTTCGGTGCCATTATAATTTCCAAAGTTATCAAGAAAAAATGCCAAAATTTCGCTTAATTTTCAATTAAAATATTAAATAGCTTGGAGGCGCACATTCCCATCCTCCAAAGTATGTTTGTACCAAATTTCATAGCTCTAGCGGTCTGCCATATAGTGTGCCAATGCACACAATTCCCTTTTATTATTAATAAAGATGGTTTAATAAAATGGAAGAATAAAATGAGATTATAAGTTGTTCATGTTTTTTCTATATATATAGCTATTTTCTCCAGTATGTAAATATGGCCAGATCTGCTGTTAATTTTATTCTTACCTCTTTTCAATTTACATAATATTAACATCCTGTTTGAAAGCAACACGAGCGCTATTTGGGGACAGACTTCGTAATTTTGAGCTCTAGTCGGATTTAGCCTTTGAAACGCTCCGTGCAAAGATTAAAAATTGTGCCCCTATGGAACTACAATGTAAGCACTCTAGAAAAAAAAAAAAAAGATACATGTTCTTTTTTAGCGAATGTCCAGAAAACAACAGTGTGAATCAGTAATTGACACAAATACTTATAACTTTTCACTTAAAATACTTCATTTGAATAAAACATTACAGGATTCAGATGAATTTTTTTTATGATCTTTTAGTTCAGAGAATTCTCTAATTCAGAAACATCTAAACTGCTAATCGGTTCATGCTCAATTTCTAATACAGCATGGTCTGGCAGTCTTGTTTGAGATGTTGCTATTCACCAATAGTTCTAAATTATTTTTAGTTTGGAAGAACTATGTTCCCCGGATGCAACACTTATTGAAAGAGTTCGTAAAATTCTTAGAGCAATGCTCAAGTTTGGAGCAAAATTCACACAGACATTGCCTTTTATATATAGATTACTGGAGTAGTGCCTTGAAAGTTTTGTGCTCATTAGTGCATAAAATTAGATTTTGTTTTTTAGAATTTTTTCAGAAACTTTTCTAATTAATTCAGAAACTCTGCTGTAATTTTTTTTTTCTTCTCATTTTGTTTTGACAATTTTGTGCCCCTAATTCTTTTACTCCGTGCCAGGACACAGACTAACGGAGTGTTCATGTGGCCCTGTCGGATGATTACCTCATTTTAGGATGCCGCAGAAAAAAAAAAAAAAAAAAATTTTATATTTTTAAAAAAAAAAAAAAAAAAAAATTGGGACAATGAAAATATTTGTTGAAGATTTTTTGCATTGTTTAATTTTTTATATGGAAAGAATGGTTCTGTAAATTTGCAAAGAAGTAGAAATATTCTCAGATTGTTGGTCATTTCTTACATTTGTGACATTAATTTTCTTACAAAAAGATTAGGAAAATAAAATTAATATAGTTGCAAACATAGAGATAAAATACAAAATAAAAGGAAGAATAAATATTCGTGTTGGTTTATACCGAGAGTAAATTCTTAAATGCATTTTTTTCTCTGCTCGTCGTTCTGTGTATTTCCAATAGCTTGTATACTGTGGACCTTTTATTCAGTAATTAAAAAAAAAAAATTGCAGATTCTCATTTTGAAGGACATTTTTTTTTCCAGCAGGAAGAATAATATTGAGGGAATCTTATAAATATATCCCTATTTAAGAAATTCACAAATAGGTTCAAACTATTTACAAATGGGAGAATTATTAGGAAAAAAAAAAGCATGAGAAACTATACGAGTTTCTCGGATGCAACCACCACTTTATGAAACACAACACTTAAATCGGATGAGCAAGGGGGTGTTTTATACCCCACACTATGTAAAATACCAATTTCCTTTGGGTTGAAATAAGTCAAATCCACTCTAGCTACTTTTATGGTCACATTCAACAGATGGGGCCTGTTTCAAGAATAATTGCATTTTTTTTTATTGAAATTCTGCTTAGGGGTGTGAAGCACCCCCTTGCAGGTTTATTTTTTCAGTTTAGTGAACATGTTAGGAATAGGAGGATAATGATGCCACTATTTAAGTTTTGGTGAGGAAACTACTGGATTCAAGAACATTCTATACACTTGAAATTGAGATTTTTGCAAGTACCCGTACTTATGAACTGGATAGCAGTGCAAGTAAATATGTCATGAGAGTGATGCAAAACTTATGTAATTCTTGATATAATGGAACTGTAGTCAAGTTGGTGCACATCTTATCCACTTTCACAACAACTATTAGAGAAAAAGCTTACAATTGTAGGTACTATATTCCTAAGAAAAATTACAAGCATTATTTTGCTATTCATATTGCATAAAGATAATAACATTGATAAAAGCACAGGGACTTCAGAAAGTTAGAAATAATTGACTTCTGCAATCTGTCCAAAAGGGCAGTTGATCTCTAGGATGAAATATGAAATGGTAACAGATAAAATTTCAAATTGATGTCCTATGGGAGTAATTTTTTTTTTCAATTTTGAAAAATGCTATTATTGATTCTTGTGAGGTTATTCTTTCTACAAAAGAACCCTTACAAAATCTGTAAAAAGGAAACATTTACTAGAATGTTACCTTTGACATAATCCAGCATTATGCAGATTACAGAAGGAAGGTTGCGGAAGACCATAATGCAAGCCTAAGAGACAATTTTCAGGAGACAAACACTAAGTAACAAAATATTTCACATATGTGTCACTACAATAAGTGTAGACAATCAAATCTTTTGTAAAAATGTAGAAATCATGCATGTAAGAAACATAATTTTACTATGTGTTCCAAATACGATGCATAATATAATGTAAGCATTATTTATTAAATTTTTTATTTAAAAATTCATTTCTGTAAAACTAGAACTGTTAGTATGGATCATTTTCGAAAAATGTAGTTAAAAAAAATATTGTTACTTTTGCTCAAATAATGAATTAGGGTGTAACACACTCCCTTGTGAATCTTCACGTTTCTCTTCATAATGCGCTTTCTTGAGTTAAAAAGAAAATACTAGTACAGTATAATCCTTAAAACATCAACAGGTCATGAACCACATCTCTAATGTAATCTTTAAATTGTGCCTTATTATTAAAAAATGGTGGTGGGGGAGGCAGATGCAAGTTCAAAATCTTTGATAAAAGGCATTACATCCATACAAGTTGAAATGGCAATGATGAAAGCATTTTTATATCTCAAATTCAACAACAGCTTTCCTTTATTAACTATCACAAAGAATTTAGTTCTTCGTGCAAAACAAACATCCTCATAAATAGCAACTTCCTTAAAACACGGTTAGGTTTATTTATTTTTCAGAATTAAAAATTTTAAGCATTATATATTTTAGAGGGTATAAAACCAATATATATTTTTAGAAATACAACTATGGATTTTTTGTATAACGGAACTTTTGTTTCTGTATTTTTGATTTTTCATTTTTTCAGAAGCAAGGAGAATAATGCAAGTTTCCAATTTTAAATTGTACATGTGTTTTTAGCATAAAAGATGTATTTGATTAATAGAAATAAAATACAGCAACATCCTTTTGTTTACTTTTATTGTTATTAAATTGCTTAAAGTTAGTAGGCGAATAAATGGATATAACAAAGCAATCTAGGTTTAATGGTACAAAGACAAGTGTTATGGTAATACATATATAGTCTCATTAGATGTTAGTAGTATTATAGTTAAAACTGTAGAAAGGTTATGCAAATTAATCTACATCACAGTTCCAATATTTTATAATTAATTTTTATTTGTGTTAATTTTACAAAATGAAATTAAAAAATTCAACAGATTTTCAGTGGCTTTATTAAAATTCTTCTGTACAATTTAAACACACATTGCTTGTATTTTTAATGGATTTTTACTCCAATTCAATATACAATAGCTTTTTGCTAGAATAAAAGCATCTACGTGCAATTTTAATTACAATGGATAATTTTTAGATATTTAGTATAATCATCAACTACAATAAAACATTTCATGGCTTTGAAGTTCATTCTCAGTGCTCACCACTGCAATGGATTAATAATAAATATGGAAGAACAGATATCTTGAATCCCTTAATAAATATAACATTCTTAAACTTACAATTTAACATAACTTTTATGTACTAAGCCAAATTTACTACACTAAAAATCACATATCAGATGAGAAATCAATGCACACAAATAAAATTTTAAATCAAAGAGAGACTTACTGATTATCATTGCTGGAATTTTTTATTTTTACAATCTTTTACAGAAAGCAAAAAGAATTGTGTCTTAAATAACAAGTGAGATTTTAGGTAGAATATATTTAAAAAATTCAAACAACAGACAATTCTGTGAACAATTCTTTCAAAATGCATTCTCACTTTATTTGTAAATTAGTAACAATTCCTTCTTTTTTAAATATATATTTCCATATAACTTAATGTATTAAAATAACTCAATGAAACATAACTTTTTCCATCAAATTAAAAAAATATTTAAATTTATGCTAGATATAATAAAACTATTCACCAAAACTTGTAACATACGACTCTAAAAAGCCTTATTGTAAAGATCTCATTCAAACAAATGTTCTTTGCAACAATACAATGCATCTAATCTAGTTGGCTTTAGTTATTATGTTTTTTTTTTTTACCATTCAAGTATGCAATTTTGTATTCTTCAGAAAATGTATGAAGAATTTCTACAATTTCTTTTAAATTCATATCTTCCTAAATACAATTTCACATTTCAAAATGCTGACTCTCTGCTCTGCATTAAAAAAAAAAAAGTGCTAAATATGCAATATATATTTAAGAGGAAAAATGCATTCTTTTTAAAACATTAGAAATTGAAGAAACATGACTAATTATTTAAGATTCTAGTTGCACAATTGCTTTTTTTTTTTTTTAAATCAATTGGTTAACTTTTTCTGTTTTTTAACAAAGAGGATCCAAATTATAAACGAGATGAGTGGGGGACATGATACTTTAGGGCAAGACTATAAACTTAATGGGTCAGTTGGAATACTTCAATACTCTCTGACTACTCTTATCTTTTATCTTCTTCCAACCAGGTAAATTTTATAAATACAAACTTATGTTCCTTTACTTAAAATAAAAAAAAGAATAACTTTAAAAAAATTCGAAACAAAATTATTTGAAAACATCAAAATTAGCACACAAAAATTTTGGAACGATACTGAATGGAAAAAATGTTTACATTTCGTCTTGGTTGTAAAATATAAAGAGAAATTCTACTTACGATTATAAACATACACACAATTAAATTAAATAAAAAAAAATGTCATTTCAATATCAGTGAATGGAATTTTACCATTCAATATATATAAAATACATGGATTACCTTTTGATGCATCAGTGTTTTAATATGAAATTCATTTTGTAAAACAAAACATTACTTCTCACACAGATAGTT
This sequence comes from Araneus ventricosus, assembly GCA_013235015.1. Lineage (NCBI taxonomy): Eukaryota > Metazoa > Arthropoda > Arachnida > Araneae > Araneidae > Araneus > Araneus ventricosus. The sequence continues at coordinate 122,717 of BGPR01001428.1, forward strand.
CACTGTCTAAAAATAAAAACAGTAACGTGCATACATTCATTTCAAAAAGAATAAAAACTATGACTTACAAAATCACAGCATCAAAAAGATTATTCAAATGTTCAAATAAAGAAATGACTGACATGAAATAAAATTATACAAAAGATGGAATTACAGTCCCTTTTAAGACTGTTTATATGGTGTTTTATTTTAATTTTGCATAAGGAAAATATACGAAAATTAAAGATACTTGATTTTTTTTTTTTGGGGGGGGGGGGGGTGTTAAATCATTATTTTACTAAATGGGAAGAAAAGGGTAAAAAAAAAAGGTAATATAATGAAAGCAGTTTCTCACTTTATGCAACCAGAAGCAAGATTTTCTTGGCAAATCAATGTTAAACAATTATTAATTAAAAAAATACTCTTTAGTTTGCAACTGATATCAAAATAAAATGAAACAGAAAATATAATGTACTTAATTCTAGAATCTAGAACGATATTAATGTAGGACATACAAGACAAAAACAAAACATTTGCTCCCTCCTTTTGTTCAGAAAATGCTTGTACTAGAAAACATAAGTTTGATAACGTTACTCTTTTGTTTTATTTGCAGAAAATACAATCAAGTCTATGAATACTCTTTTAAGAAACAAAATCAGAATTTAATACACATGTGTGAAAGAAATATTTTTTACAAGAATTAATTTTAATTTTATTTGGTATTATATAAGCACTTATGTTTCTCATATGCATACAATTAATTCTTAAAAATTCAACAAAAATTTGTCAAATTAAAAGCATAAATATTAACTTCACTTGCATGAATTCATTTTTTGTATGAAAAATTATAAAAGAAAACACTAAAATCTATTTATTAAACATGACAATCAAAAATTCTGCATAAAGTCTCTACATATTTTTTCTTTCAAAAACATACAACAAAGTGAGTTCATAAAACGAACCCTAAGAATAAAGTTCAAAGAGAGATCCAAAATCTCTTTACAACTATAAAATTACATTTCCATAATTGACAACAATTTTTAATGTGTTACAATAGTCTGTTTTATTAACAGAAAACAACATATAAAGCATTTTATTGAAACAATCATAATAATATCAATCTAAAGGAAATTTTTGAAATAGAATGCTTCAAGCTAATAATAGATGAGAATCTGTATAAATCCAGAAAATGGATATATTTATACAAAATAACAGTTTTATTCCTTTTAAATAATCCTATTGGAAAGTACTGTAAATTAAATTCTTACAGAAATGAATAATTAAGTACAGTTCACAATTTTAGATCATGTACGCAATCTAAAGCCACAAGTACAAAATGAAGCTTGAAACTCACCAGCAAGACAAAGCCTTTTGATATGTACAACTTACAAAAATATATCAGTAAATTATGTGTACAACTCCTTGGAATCTGTTCAGGTAACCATTCTTCACACCTATTCCTTTCTTATGTACAACAGTTATGATACTGAATATAATTGATTTGATACACAAATTAGTTTTAAAGTTTGTCATAGAATTCCACAGAACCACCGTGATTTTCGAACTGGTTCATTTGCTTTCAACTGATGACCGCATGTCTTGGATGGCTGTGTAGCTTCCTATATGAAATAATAATCCATACAAATAAAATAGTATATAAATGCATACATTTCTTCATCATGTAGTAAGTTCAAATCGAGCAATTACCTATGTCAATTTAAACAGACAGTAAATATTATTTACAAAGAGATAAAGAAAACCCATTTCGTTTAGTGAAAAAGAAACACTTTAAAACAAACTTCACATTTCTGAAAAACTTTCTTCCATCAATGAGCGGGAATTATTGTGAAATAAAGTTTTGAAACAAAATGACTGATACGGATCCAAATTCATGCGACTTAATATGACAATAGATTTCAATGATATTCAGTTATGAATAGAGTAGAATTAAGATGATCAATGGATATTCATATCATTGCTAAAAAATTAAAAAGCAAATTAAAGTATTTCTTGAATTGAAAATAAGACAAAAGGGAAATGTAAGGCCTTGCATTCACTGGTCAATTTTTCTAGAAATTAAAAAAGTGAAGCTAAGAAATACAAAAAATCTCAAAAGACACTAAACAGTGTCTTGATTTTCTCAATGATTCAATTGTATTTCTAAGTAACACAGAGATACTTCAAATTCAGCAAAGTAGTGACTGTTAAGAATAACAATACAATAAGCTAATATACAGATTATACTAGATTTAAATGGCAGTATTAAACCTGAGTGGAAGTATCTAGATATAAAACTTTCAAAAATAGGAAGCAATTATTAGATAAAAGATTTAGGGTATACTATGTAGAAAAAGCATAGGATGAGATTTTCCAAAAATCCATGTAAAATTATTTCCACATTATACATGCCAAGACAAATTTAAAAATTCCTACAGGCATTCTCCCCCCCCCCCCCTTTGCTTTGCCTATTTCAGAGGTTTCCAACCTGTGGTGCGCGTACCTCTGAAAATTGTAAAAGCTTGAAAACCTATTCACAAAATAACAAAAAGGAAGTAAATTAATATCTAATAATTGAGTAATCATTAACTCTTATCATACGAAAATGCAAAATTAAATCAATGCTGCTTTCATTTGTTTTAATGATGAGATAATAATGTTTTAAAAAATGGAATAAAATATTAAATTAAAAATCAATTCTACAAATTTTATTAAATTCATTAGAGTCATTTGACTTTTAAGCTAACCTAAGCCTTTGGCATTATTAATAAAAACTTTTTGTGCTAAGGGATGGTTGGCGGGATATAACAGTAAAGTGTGCACAAAAATAAAAAGAATAATCAAAGGGTACACAAGTGGAAAATGGTTGGGAACTGCTAGCCTATTAAATTAGGTCGATGTATGTCTTAGAATTGTCAGTATCAAATGTTTAATTAAATAAAATAAATTTAGAATCTAAAAAGTTATCATTATCATGATTTGATTGAATAGTATTAATATTTGAATTAATAGTGATGTTCATTAAATTAAATTTAATAATATCACAATTCTATTTTGATTTGTTTGTCAATTTTTCTGTTATATGTGGACTTCCCATACCCAAAACATTTTTTATTTTGAAATTTAAACAATCGTGAATTGAAGGGGGTTAAACACATTTTTTTTCATTTAGAAATTTATTTCGAGGATTAGTATCATACTTTTTTGAAAATTTTTAATCATATTCTTTCAAATGAAGATTTATGGTTTGTTAATAAGTTACCTGTAAAAAGGATTTAAATACAACAAGAAGTATGTAAACAATTCTTTTTCTTGGTATTAAAATATTTTCTTTGTAAATTAATGATAACAGGCTACTTAATAAGAAGTTGTTCTAATGATTAATGAAGATGCATATATGAATTGTTTTTCTATTTCTAAATAAAACATGCAACAGATTAAGACACTCTTTATAAGTGTTGCTTCTCCTTATATTAAATAATTCTGACTATCAAATTAAGAAACACTGAATATCAACACCCTTATTTTATCATCTATGTGCCATAATTTTAAGCCCATGCTAAAATTATTGTAACTTTAAACAATACGAAAATACAACACTAGTATTATTTATTTTAAATAATAAATGCACAGCATATAAAATTTACAAATACACTCAAAGTCTATAAATCTGCATTTGAACTCAATATTTGTGTGTGTGTGTGTGTGTGAACATTTTTACAAACTAAAATAATAAACTACGGACCTAGATAAACTACTACAGTAGATAAAATATCATAGTAATTGTGTTAGCATGGATGATAGTTGTAAAATTGAAGATTCAACTGTAAGCTTTTTTAATGAGGTATTTATTAGCTGCATGTTAAATACCCATGTTAATTTAATCTGCAGTTTTGTAAAAGGATCAGTCAGCAAAGCATTTAAAAATTACCATCTGATTATCTAAAGTTGAAGGAGTAAGTAAATTCTGGATAAACATTAAAAAATGACATGAAAATTACCATTTTCTTTTCCATTTTAGTTTTAATATCTCTGGCCAAGGATAAAAATGCCTCTTGCACATTAATACTGTTCTTAGCACTTGTTTCCATGAATCTGATTCCATACTCAATTGCGAGCTGAAAATTAAAAAAAAAAAAGTCTTCAGTGTAAAGAAATTACATTGTCCCCAACAACAACAAAAAAATCTAAACACACTTTTAACAACAATACACACACCAAAGTTTCATAATTCAATTTATATATATGTAAAATTTTCCCAGTTATCAGAGTTATTATTGCTGATACAGCTGCCAATGCAATTGAAAGCAGTGCTAAGCATATCAATTACCAATAAAACTTAATATTTCACAAATCAGAAGCAACTAATATATATTTTTTACTTCTGGGTATTTTATTATAAGAAAACAGCTAGTTGATATAAAAGTATTTATACCTATACTCATTTCCAAGGTTTAATATGGTTATCTCTTTCTATAGAACTAACTAATTATACAATTCAGCACTTTATGGAAAAACCAAAACAATTTTAAATTAATGCATTTTTTAAATTATTATATATATGTAATATAAAGAAGCAGTAAATGAAGCAATTTCATCAACAAGCATTTTATTTAAGCATCACAGGAACTGGATTACACCATGGAGGCAGAAGTTCACAATAGAATTTGGCTGTATGTTCAAAGAGGTTCTGAGAAAAGTTTAGGGCACAAATACTCAAGCCAACAAAAATGATAGCACATTAAGAATATTTTTAAATAATACAAAACAAGATGGTAGCATTAAAAGCAATAGCTAGAAAGAGAAAATTGAATTAACCATACTTTTAAAATCAAGCAGTTGAGCCTCACGAAATATTCATGACATATTACATTTTTCCAGATATCAGAGTAAATTTGAGGCTTACATACAAAAATATTTCATGAATAAAAAAAAAATATATAATTACTGATTTTAATAATAAAACTTTGCCTTAAAAGCAATAATCATGAAAAGCAAAGTGAAGCAAAAATTTTTCAATCTCTTTGAAAGGAAAAATGAGGCAGAGACCATACATTACAAGGACTTAAAATGTGTCCAATCTTGAATTTTCACTTCCCTATTTCATGATCACCACCTTCATCTTGAAATTAAAAATCAAGTAGTATTTAAGGAGTTTCCAAGGATTATTTTCAAAATTTTCAAGGTGTCAATATTTATGCATGAAAAAGGGTTCCCTTTTTAAAGTACACAAAAATTATATTTAGAGTATTTAAAACATTGCTACTAATTCAAATAAATGTGGTTATATTTATTTCTTTTATAAGTTTTTACTAAGATGATTTATCCGAGAATGCCATGTTAAATCTATTTATATGAAAGTAGAGTGGTGCCGCTTAGACACACAATTTTTTATAAAATTATACAACTACCCCAAAAGTTTAAATAGTTCATTACATACCATGATTTGCCATGTTTCAAATAAAAAACTATTTCCATTAATTTTTTTTAGAATTTAAATTCTTAAATAATTTCCATGCCTCACTGTGCACAGTGATCCAGTATTTAAAATATAGAGGTGCAAAGAGAGACATGGATTTTCATATTATAAACTGTTTTTTTTTTGGGGGGGGGGACATTTTCATTGCTTATAAAATAATATATGAAGAAAATAAAGCTAACAAAATTCCTTGATTATTAAAACTAATTTAACTAAAATTGATTAATAGTATATCTTTTCCTTCAACTCCACCATCATAATATATGACCTTTACAACAAGCCATATGTTACAATTTAAAGAAATACAGTTAATTTTTCGAAATAATCTAAGAGAAATAACAATCTCAATTTGCACCATTCTATTGTTTTGGTTATTACTGATTGGCACTTACAACCAATTATTAAATCTTGGATACTGCTAGGAGATTAACATCAAATCGTGGAAAGAGCAATGCAAAATACTGGGCAATTGAAAGGGCGGCGATTTAGAATCCTTTTTATCGGTGAAACGTAGTACACATTTAATAATAAAAAAAAATGTTAAAAATTGAAAATCAAAGAGTTTATAAGGAATAAAACCCAAATTCAAGGAGTTTCCATAGTGCTTGAGAAATGAAAATCGTTTTCAAGGAGCGTACAAACCCTGTATAAGTTATTGGGACTTATTTTATAAAACTGATAATATGCAAGCATTTAAATAGACACAAATAAGAATTTTTCTGGAGGAAAAATAATTATATTTCTTTTCTTTATGAAAAATTTTATTTCATCCAATTAAATTTTGAATACACTAATTTAAAGTTCATTCAAATGTGAAATGTTAAATACTGATGCTGTTATTATTTATTGATTGCATAATGTTTATATAGTAGTTTTCGTCAAATAAGTTTTATGCATTTATTGTGCATTTGCAAAGCTGCTGATGTACATTTTTCATATCATTCATTTATGTTTTAAGACTTCCCTACAATCAGCAAAAATAAGTTAATAAAAGTTTAAAATATAAATTGTTTTAAGTATTTTATAAGTAAAATGATTTTATGTCTTTGGTAGAAAATAAATCCATGAAATAAAAACCTAGCATAGTTCTCCAGAAGTGCATATAAATTATTTTTTACGGAAAACTATATCATTTCATAAGAAAGGAGAAGATGCATTATAATGGGATGATTGCAAGATCATTCCAAAAATCACATAGAACTTTCATAGAAAAACTTATCAAAAGAATATTAAAAGCATTAAAAAATTTTACCTGTTCACCTCTTTCTTTTGAAACTTGTCGCCTATCATTAACATCACATTTATTTCCTAAAATCATCTTCTCAACATCGGTTGAAGCATGCTAAACAAAATCAAGATACATACAAGATTAACTTTGTACAAGTATATCTTTATTTAATATAAAATGACTTTACACAATGCAAAAAGCATTAAAAGAAAACCTCAATTTTGAATAAGAAGTTGGAAGAATATGACCTACTTCTTCAATATTTCGAATCCAGTTTTTAATATTTTCAAATGACCTCTCATTTGTTACATCATAAACAAGCATAATCCCCTACAAACAAGACAAAATTTTAAAAATAGTAAAACACATTTATTGCTTTCACAGGTGAAAACTGAATTTTAACAATTAAAAAAAAAAAAAGAGTAATGGCAGCTTCTTTACCATAGCGCCTCTGTAATAAGCAGTAGTAATTGTTCTGAACCGTTCTTGACCAGCAGTATCCCTATGAAGAAATATAAAATTGATCATTATAAATGTGTATTGAAGTAATACAAAATAAAAAGTTAACTGTACATGAAAATTGCTTTTATCTTACAATAAAACCTGTATTAAATGGAATCTAAAGGGACTAGAAAAATTTTCCGTTTTAGACAGAGTTCCATTTCATACAGGCTCGTTAGTATATGAGGATTTCAAATATATCTATTCATTAGTTAAATTAAATCAATTGTAATGAAAAAGATAATCTAAGATTAACAAAATACCATAAAAATATAAATAAGTGTAATATAGATCCAATAAAATCAATAAATTTCGAGATCTTGCATCTACAAGCCACTCCCAAACAATTTCATTAATCTGTTGTCTTCTGCATTTTTCTTTTACTTGAGCCAATTCCATGCAAACACAGTTCAGTTATTTCATTCTTCTTCTTAAGTATTTCGTAAAATTAAGATTTTTCCAATTTTAAATTTTTCAATAATTTCCTTCATGCTGAAATTATCTTCCTCTTCAATTATTTTTGTTTTAGTATCAATATCCAAAACATCCTTTTTATGCGTTGCTATTACCCGATCCCTGTTCAGCGCTTAAAAAGTAAATGACTAAAAGTTAAATGACAATGATGAGTCAGAGCTTTTGAAATGTGTGATATACACATCATTATTTGAAAAACGATTTTCTCCACAGAATGCCTTTTTTTAAACCAAAGGAAAGAAAAAGAATTTTTGGAAAACTCTTATGTTTTTGTCGATTAGAACAGGTTTTCTTTTTAAGAATGAAATATTATGAATTGTTCTTTGAAATTCTCTACATTTCCACGTTAGACAGGTCCTGTTTTAAGAAGAGGATGTACTATGTATTTTCCTATATGACTAAATATTTTTTCTGCTTAAGACAGGATTCCGTTTCTTAAAGTGTCTGTTTTAAACAGGTTTTACTATATTTCCTAAGAATAACATACTATTTGAAAAAGGCAGGGACCACCTTTTAAGAAAATATTCTTTCACACTGTAGGCAATTAAAAACAGCAGCAAACCCACTTGCAGCATTATAGTTAATATATCAAATCAGAGTAACAATTGGTGTAGTGCAGTAAAAGTGGGGGGAAAAAAAGCAATTTTTAACATACAGAAGATTATTCTCAAAGACATTTTACAATAATTACATCACTAGCTGCCATTGGTAGCAAGCTTGGTCTCCAGGAAGTTTGGTTGTGCTTTGTATCAGTTAAATCTCTTGCACAGTTTTTATTCTTTAAATGACCTTGATTAAGATATCTGAAACTTTAGAAACCTCGTGCTGTTTTGTTTTGTGTGCTTTATGCACATACCAAATTAAAGGAATGCCGTCTCTCCCAAAATTTTTGTAAAAGTAGAAATGATTCAAAATTCAAATAGTATAAGAATGTGCCAGCTGACCTGAAACATGATCATAAAACTAATAAAGTACATTACCACATACACTTCATTATTTAATTAAATGTCCCAAAGAAGTTTTATTTATAGATACAATAAAAAAATTAAATCAGCTGAATTGAAACATGATCATAAAACTAATAAAGTGCATCACCACATATGCTTCATTATTTAGTTAGTGTCTCAAAGGAGTTTTATTTTCAGATGCAATAAAAAAACAAGAAAATAAAGCATGAAACTGAAAGAACTATGAAAATAATTAGTACATCAAAATATATAATAGAAACGAACAGAAGTGTTTAGAAATGTAAAAATTATGAACTTTTATCTTGTCATTTATTACTTCTGCAGTAAAAAGTTAATGATAATTACTTCAAGTTAAAAGCTTACAAAATTTTAATAAAAACTTGCTTTTTAGACAATCTGTTAAAAATCAGCAGAATTTTTGTAACTACATTTTTTAAAAAATGGAAGAAAAATATGTAATCAAATTTTGGATGAAGAGATGAAAATGATACAACATTTCTTGCTTGTAATGGCTAATAGGAGGGAGAAAAACATTTAAATTATAGATACCACAAAGACAAGGAAGATAAAATTATGTATTTAGAAAGCCAAGTTAAAAGCAAATGTGCACTGCCGCATTTTAAAAACTATGAATTAGAAGCCAAATTGAGGAAATATTTGATCAATAAAATAAGAATTAACACTTTTCAAATGAAATAAAAATTCAATAAGCTCAAACTGAAAGACAGTCCTAAACATATTATAATACACCAACTGTTGCATTGTAAAATTAAGTGTATCAAGATATGCAAAAATCTAAAGAAACTCAAAGAATTTTAAAAAAGGATTATTCAAAATGTATATAAATGCCACAAAATAAAAGTGAAAGATTTTCTTTAAAGTTAATACCCAAAGGAAATTTCTTATCATAACTGTAACAATGGAGAAAAAAAAGAAGAGATTGAATGATTACATTAAACAAAGAAACTGGATGCATTTCATTATAATCAAAGAACAAAATCCTTTTTTTTTCTCTCAACTTTATCAACAGTTCTTTTTCCCCTTTAGACACAAGTTCCATTTCTTGGAGGTGATTATTTTTATTAGTTTTAACTGTAGTTGTCACATATTCTTTCAGAAATATATAAACTAAATATTTCCACACAAAAGAGGTCTATTTTGTAAAATAATCTAATTACTTACAAAATTTTTAATGTTAGCTCTTTCTATATGCATCTTGGCATTGTAAAAACACTTCTTCCCTCAGAATAATTAGGTCAGGTGGGGTAAAGTGGTCATAAAATCCACATTTTTTTAACTTAGGTGGATTATAAATATTAGAATTTGTTAAAATACTTCACATTTTTTGGTTGTTATTTTACATTACACATTATTGAAGAACACATTGCATCAAAACTATGGAAAAAAATAATTAATTTAAACAATTTTATGACACGTTCTTTTTGTCATGTTTTTATGACCCCATGGGGTGGGGTAAAGTGGTCATAATTAAAAAATAAGCATAAAAACATATTATAAAAAAGCAGAGTTTTTTAAATATTTAACAAAACTCAATATAGTTTCAACTTTAAAAGAAAATCAGTTTATTTGATCAAATTATACATTTTTAATAACCTATGATCAAAAGTTGTCTAATCAAGAGTTTTAAGGATAGCTGATTCCTCCATTCCAACAATGTCATGATTTTCAGGAAAGGTGTAATAGCCTCAAGTTTAAATATTTTATTGACAGCAAATTTCCTATTTTATCAAAAACCTGTCCAATAAGCTCTTTGAATGATTACCCCCCCCTCTGCATATATTGCAAATATCCCATAGAAGTAATGTGATAAATGATTACTATCTGTAATTGTGGATTCACTTGACAGAATAAAAGACATTTTCTGCTTTTTATTAAGTTTGTCTTTGCATGTTTTTAACTGTTTTCTTGCAACTTTCTTTTATAGTTGTTTTTTTTTTACTATATCTTCAGTCCAACCTTCATTATTGCTTTTGCAGGTTTTTTTTCCCTCTCTTGAATCCTATATGGCCACTTTATGTATAGTTGAAACAAGTGGTTATAGAGTTGTAAGCACAGCTCATGTCAAATCTTTTAAAAGCAGAACTCTGTAGAGCTATACTTGAAATTTCACCATTTTCTAGATTTAAACCATCTGTATGAGATGGCTCTGGTTCTGAATTTCCATTCAAATTGGCAGTAGCGACTCAACCATGGTAGGTTGAACATCTTTTTCAGATGTTATAGTATGCTACACTCTTCCTAATTCTTAATAAGAAAAGTCCATGGCCTTTAAAATCATTGATTGCAGTTTTTTGAAAGAAGATGGTCTATATTTTTAAAAAAATTAAAAATGGGAAATCTTAGTAAAATATTCTGCAATCAATGTTCCTGGACCAATTTTTTTAAAGATCCCTTTCCAAGCTTTTATTAAAGGAGACAATACTCCAACATCTAATAGCTGGACATGAGAACATAACTCGTGTATGGTGGCAAGCACAAAATTATAGTGCAATTATGCATGACCCTTTTTACTGTTCCATAAGTCATGTAACTTCCGTGCCCATCATAAATTAAAAGAATAGGTTTTGGAAATCTAAAGAAAATTGCATAAAGCCATTACCTTTAGTATATTTTAGCAATACCTTTAGTCTGTTGTTAATTTGAAGAATTTCATAAAACTTTTATATATAAGTGTTTATAAACTATAAATGTATTTATTATATAAACTACATTTATTCTTATTAATCATGAATGAGGGTACATAGAGAGAAATTGCTGTAAAAATTAAGCACCTTTAAAGACTTTTTAAGCAAGTTAACCTAAAAAAATTAAGCACTTTTTTACATGCATGCATACGTAGACCCACATATTTTCTAAGCATAGGATCTTTTTTGTTTTATAATACTGCAGAGTTTTTATTGAAAAATCAAATTTTTTAAAAATTTAAAACATGTTTTTTAAAAATTTTAATATTTATTTCTGTATTTGCACAACGCCTTCTATTGTAAAATAGAGGATGCCTTTTGGTTTGACAAAAAAAATAAAAATGATAATTTTTGGTAATGACAGTTTGCATTAAGTCAACTTTTATAAGATTAACAATAAAAATGTGACCTTTTTCAACATTTCTTAAAACTAACAAACTGCCAGTTAATCTGGATTACCAGTTAATTTGCCCCTTTAGGACAACCATTCCAGTATTTCCATACATGTCGGTGCTTATTGTTGAAGAAAGAGGGAGCGGAAAGAAAAGTAATTAATACTCCAGTCCACGAAGGGTTTGAAAAAACATTAAATCATATAGTTTTGAAAATTGGTATACATGTTTATGAGGGGCTCCTCCTGAATAAAACGCCCCGGTCTTGGGGGGGGGGGGGGACTCGCATCACCATCTTGGATTTCATCCCCTTCTTTTTGTTTTTTCTTGAATATCTCCAAATCTAATCAGTTTTCAAATTACAATTGATTTAACAAAATAAAGAGCATAAAATTCCATACCAGTAAATGCTTTTATTTTTCTTCTAGCTTTAATAGTTTCCAAGATAAAGGATCTCAAATTTTGCCATCATCTTTTATTACAGATGCAATGCCATACATTTATTACAGATTTATTAAGCCATATCCACCTTTTTAGTTTTTCTTGAATATCTCGAAAACCATTCAGTTTGCAAATTTAATGTAATCAGCAAATTAAAGAGCATAAAATTCCCTACAAATACATGCCTTTATGTTTCTTCTATATTTTATAGAGGTAATGTGTCTCAAATTTTGCCAACATCTTGGATTTTATACCCAATTTTTAGTTTTTTTTGAATATCTTGAAAACTATTAAAACTAGAAGAAAAATAAAGCCATTTATTTGTATGGAATTCTACAACCATAAATTTGTTGTATTGCATTTAATTGCAAACTGAATAGTTCTTGAGATATTTAAGAAAAAACTAAAAATGGGAGGATGAAATCCAAGATGACGATACGAGCCCCCACCCCCAGGATCGGGGACTTTTAGAATGTTCAAAAGAAGCCTCTTACAAACATGCATACCCATTTTAAAAACTGTACGATCTATTGTTTTTTTTCAAACCCTTCATGGATCAATCAATTAAGATTTTTTACAAATTCATCCATTTTGAGACCAATTATCTCAAAAACTAGAAGAAAAATAAAAGCATGCATTTGTAGATAAATGTACACTCTTCAATTTGTTAAATGAAATGTGTTTTGAAAATTGAATAATTTTTGAGATATTTGAGAAAAACTAAAAAAGGGGGATGAAATCCAAGATGGCGGCAAACTTTGAGACCCATCATCTCTGAAACTATTAAAGCTAGAAGAAAAATAAAAGCATGTATTCGTAGGGAATTTCACTCTCTTTAAAATGTTAAATAAAGTGTAATTTGAAAACCGAATAGTTTTTGAGATATTCAAGAAAAAGTAAAAAAGGGAGGATGAAATCCAAGATGCGGGTGCGAGCTCCTCAGGACTGGGACTTTCAGCATGTTCATCAGGAGCCTCTCACAAACAAGTATACCAATTTTCAAAACTATACAACTTAATGTTTTTTCATCTTCATTTTAGATCTTCGTTGACTGGACTATAAGTGTTATCTTGACATGTATTGACACCCCTGGATCTATCTCACCCTGGATTCCTTCCCCGAATTCTTCCCTTTCATCGGTTTTTAGTCTAAATACATCCAGTTAAAAAGGCTTTATGGCAATGCTTTTGATTTATCGTATTCAACGTTACGTGGAAAAAAAAAAAAAAGAATGTTTTCTTTGCACTTCAAGAGAAAATTAAGCACTTTTCATGATGCTACACACCCTGTAAATGCTTAATGTGTTTTTCCACTTACATATACACTTAAGAGGTTTTTTTTTTTTTGAAATTCTGATCATAAATGAAGTCATGGAATGTTTCGGAAGTTGAAATGTTTTTATTTAAGAGGAAAAAGTTAGAAAAGCTCTCTTCTACAGCTGATTCATTACCAGGGTCTTTATTGTAATCTGAAGACCTCTCGAAAAGTCTTTGCTTGAAAGTGGCAATTTTCACCTCCTTTCATCTATTTGTGAGCTCTAGCACAGGATATAATTTATACCACTCACAGATAAAATTGAAGGAAAAAAAAAACATTAAAATTAGATGAAATAAAAATAAGAATAAACTAAAAATGGCATAATGGCTCCACTCATTCCCCATATTCTGGATGATTAATTACACAGGCTATTGAATTCTCAAGAGTAATTAAATAATGTACCAAGATAATGAAAAAGTCTAATCAGAAAATTAAAACAAATAAATATATGCAAAACCATTAAATTTTAAAAGCATAAATAAGAAATGATCAAAATGTTCCCACCTTTCCCTATTTGTTTACCAAGTAATAAAAGTTAAGCAGATTTCTGTATCAAGCATTTCACCTTTTAAATTTCTCAGAAAATATCATTAACCCGGGAGCAGGTGTGCAAAAAAAACCAACGGGAGTAGGCGCGCAGGGTATCTCATACCCGAACATTTTTCATCGTTCCTTACAATCATAAATGGTGAGCGGAATCATTTTTATAACCAAATTAAAGTAGAAAATACATCTAATACCATTTTTAACATGAAGAATGGCTACTTATAATTAATTCATGCATTTTAAACAGACTTAAGCCATATGCTCCATGCATATATATTTTTGACATTTTTCTCATGTATATCGAGTCTTGCGGTCCTTCTTATTTGGGCATTTAGCACGTCTTTTGCCTTCTTATTAGGGAGTTCCATTTCTCTTTTATACTTTTTGGAAGTATCGCTCGGAGACTCCTATTCTCTCTGTAATCTTCGATAAGCTGCAAACTTAAATGCTTCAGGAAAGCATGTCTGCTTTGATATTGAGATGGTGGAGTTTTTGTGGATAGCAAAATTATTCTCGCATTTATAGCAGCAACATTGAGTAGAGAAAAAAAAAAATATAACCATCGGCCAACGTTTAGTTTTTCGAGAAGTTGAATATGAGGCAGCCATTTCATCGACAACATCTACTCCACCTTTTGTCATGGTGTAAAAGGTTATTATTTCGGGCTTTTTAGATTCTCCTGTACATGAATCAATTGCATTGTCATTGTGCATTGTAGAGAGTAAAAGAACATTCTTGTTTTTCGTCGGCACATATGATACAAGGGTTGTATCCTTTTGAAATGCACACAAAGAAGAGCAGACTTCTCTCTTTTTTGAATCCAAAAGTATTGGTGGAATTTCTTTTTTATTCTTTCTTAGAATTCCAACAGTAATTTTTTTCTTCAAAGTTCTTGGGAAAGTGGATACGACGTGTACCAAATGTCCACTGTCAAATTTCTCTCAGAATTACACAGGGGTGACATCAAAAGTTTTACGACACTACCAGGACTGTTATCTAACTGGAATGGCCCTTTTGGTAATTGTCCAGTATATACTTCCATTTTCCAAGTATAAAACACTCTCGAATCAACCAATGCAAAGATTTTCACTCCATATCTTGCTGGCTCTTTAGGCATATACTGCCTAAATGGGCACCAGCCTCTAAACGGCTGTAGCTGCTCATCTATCGTCACGTAACCTCCTACGTTACAGCATTTCTGGCAATTATCAACAAATTTTTCTTATTGGAGCTAATTTCTCAACATCTTTTCTGCTCCGGCGATCTCGAATGTCATCAAAACGGATGCATCCAAGTAGAAAAAGAAAATGTTTGGATGACATAGTAGTGCGGAATACTTCGATTCCTGTGCTGTCTGTTGCCCAAAGATCAGTAATTAGGGATTGCAATCTGGCACCAATTTCAATCCGGCCGGATTGGACACATCAAAACTATTTTGCCTTTTCATTCCAAAATCAACTGTATAAAAGATGACAAAGTGAGTGTATTACAAAGTTTATAAAAAAAAATGTTTATTTCTTATGAAATCAACTTTATTTACACTGTTATAATTAATCAACATTTACGTATGAATCAACAATAAAAACTTAGTACAGTGTAACTAGTTAAATTATAATTGTTATATTAGTTTAGTAATAATTAGATAATGACAGGCGGTTAAGTTCAGTCTCACTTACTAGATTTCACAAATGACATCAATGATAACTTGTAATGTAACTTATATTATGTAACTAACTTATATTAAATCTAACTAAATCAAGCTTATCAACCGAGATCACAATAATTAGGTAATTTAGGTACGCCAAGTAGTCTCATTCTTATAATTATGACAGTCATCATGAATCTGTTTAATCAATGGCACAATTATCACAATAAAGAGTTTAAAACTACTTCTTATTTTTTAATATACTTACTTTAAGTAAAACAATTAAAAAAACTCACTTTGATTTTGAAAAAATTATCGTAGGAAATAAAAAGTGTTAATTGTGTCATCTGTCAATTGACTTCTTACAGAGCTACAAATATCACCAGCGGCCTAGAAAGCCCTTTCTGCTCCTACACTTGTTGGTTTTATTGTCAACAAATACTCATGAATAGAAGACAAGTATTTTCCTCGAACTCCCTCACTTTCACGTGCAGTCATTTCCATTCTTAATGTTTTCTCATAATCTTTCTCTTTTTTTTTTTGGTATTTATGCTCTAGGTTTTCATATCTTGCTGGATTTGCATCTGTAATTCTTTCTGTAACGTCCAATCACTTTTCAATGACGATGAATCTGAGTTATTTTCTACTGTATTATCTACGTTTTCTTTAAAGCTATTATTTTGAACAACTCTTTCTAAGACATTTTTCATTTCTAGTCTTACAACTTTTTTTTTTTCGGCATAGTAAATGTATCATCAGTTCGTCTTGTATCATCATCATATTTTTTTTATTCTGTAAGTATATTAATATTCCTGTTTTCATTTTGAATTGGTTTCAACAGTGGCATGTTTGTTTTAGAACTTTTAGACTAGTACCTGCAATGCAACACAAATAGGTACATACTTACAATTTAAAACGTTAGTTCGGTCACTACGTAGGAAGAAAGTCATATTATAAAAAAATCAGAAATATGGATCGTTACTCAATTCATTTCTAAGTCTAATTATTTACTTAAATCATTCTCACACTCGTAAATGCAACATAAAGTAATAAAAGATTGTCGTAAAAAACATTTTAAGAAATCAAAACAGCAACAAAATTCACTTTACTTCAATTCCAACAATTAATATGTAATATGCTAGAAAAGGAATGGATTTACTTTTCAGTTATTTAAAAATATCCAGCAAAATTTTCATGTTACAGATTAAAAATTCACAATGTTAAGAAATATATTAAAAAAACATAATTTAAATATTCACTTACCATATTTGAAGTTTAATCTTTTTTCCATCTAACTCTATTGTCTTTATTTTGAAATCTATTCCTACACACAAGAAGTGGAGAGAAAGAAACAAATCAGCCAGAAGTTAGAAATTTTGCAATCTGTTAAATTCCAGAGTTAGACACAAGCAATTTATTCAACATAAAGTTAGGAATTGACTAAAGCTTGAAGTCATTGTCTTGTTGCAAAACTAGCTAATAAAAATGACAGCTATAAATAAAATAGCTCATAACTAAGCAAAGTGAAGTTTTGTAGTCATTAGACCTGAAGTACCTATTCTTTATTTTATGATGCATTTGAACTGAAAAAGCTGACAGCCAAGGATAGGTGCATTTTATAATACTCTTGTTTTTTTTAGAAAAGAAATGTTAAAAAAATTAAAACCTATAATAGTAAAAGTTCAAATATTAAATGACTAAACATACAGATAATTTTTTTAAGAATTTAAGTTAATATTATTATTTAACTTTATATTTTGTGTAATTATTACATTATTCACAAAAGATGCTTTGAATTTTCTATTTAACAGATCTTCAAAATGATTTATTATCCTTATTAATTATATCCTTTATTCATCACCTTTATGCATTTAATTAAACCATTAAAATTAGATCAGAAGCAATTTTGAAAACTAGTTTTTATACTCAAAAGCCAACATGAACTGGAACTGTGTTGTAATAAATAATCTTTTGATAAGGCATCATAAATAATGAACTTAGAATTTTTGAAATGTATTTCCAATTATTTATGAGAAAAATTGGTTCTAATCAAATTAAATACAATATGAAAGTTTTGCTAGGTTATACTGATTTCCAACAATTAACATTCTTTTTCTTTTAATCACCAGACTTATTCAAATTAGAATGATAGCACACAAGAATTTTCTATTAAACTCGGAAATTAATTTTTTGACTGCAGCATTTTTTATGTTACATATTAAAAAATAAGTATATTAAATAAAATTCAATAATAAAAGTATTTTACATTAAGAATACAATGAAAACTTTTGCAAAAACATCAGAAAAGATAAATAAAACAATGGACACAAGAAGTTTTATGAAACAAGTAACAAAATTATACATAGTGCAGAAAACAATTCTTAGAAATACAGTCTAAATTTTAATTCACCAATAGACATGCTGACACAATAAATTCTATAATACATAATTTAAACTAAATTGTCATTATTTTTAAAAAAATTATGTATATACAACTAAACATTTTTCTCAGAATTTTCTATTTTGAAAATTTGTATTCAATTAAAGTAATGTCTATTTGTTATTATAATTGAATGATGGCAATTTCAGAATTGTCACTCACCTATTATTAATAAAAAAAATTTGTAATGGAAATATAAATATATAGGTTAGTTAAAAAAATTTGTATACAATCTGTCGCTAAAATAAAAAATCCTATTACATAATAGAAATTAGATTCATTGAATGATAGAAAATGTGTTTTAAAGTTAATGTCGAAATATAGCTTAATATGAACATAATCTTTATTAAAATCTAAATTAAAAATGCGCAATCAGATATTATGTACATTCTTGACTAAAAAAATCTCAAAATGTTAAATTTTAATTAACTGGTAAAAAAAATTAAAGAATAAATTTGATTTAAAAAAAGTTTTCCTCAATTTTTAAAATGATATTCACAAGAACATCCCCATTTTGTTTTTTAAAAACATTTATTTACAAAGTGAGACCTGGGCAAAATTAAAAATTTAGACAGGCAATCACTTATTCCTATGGACTTTAGGTACTAAGTGTTTTTCACGCCTGTTGCATTTCCTCCATTCCTTGCATAGTTATTCTGGTTACATGTACAAGGTAATATTAGTATACAAAATCACAGAAAAGACAAAAAATAAATTAAAAAATCCATTTTTATACTCTTCTATTTAGTTTTTTCAGGGAGTAAAAGAACAGACAGTCTATACATAAAAATCAAAAACCAAATTTCAAAGTGTCCGTCTTCTCCAATAACAAGGAGCTATAAAAATATTTTTACCCTCAAATAATCAAACGTAATTGGATTCCCCAATATGCCCGTATCCTGTTAATTCTTCAAGAGTCAAGGGAATAAATCTACTTAAAAAAAATATACTATTGATACACTAAAATTAAGTTTGAAAAGAAAAGGGAATGTTTTAACTTGTGTAAAACAAGATAACTTTAAGTGTGTAAAAATCTGATTTAAATTTGAAACATGATATTTCACTTAAAAAATTCAAAAATAAAATTTTATAAGGAAAGTAATACATGTATATCAATGCAGATTTCATCCACTGCAGAGGAAAAACTATGTAAATTAACATAATTACTAAACATATTGAACAATAACAACAACAGCATAAAGATAACACTTAAGTTGAACTAATTAGCAATTCTCCGCAGCAGTATGTAAATCTGACCTTAGTACTGTCAGATCTAAATGAGGATTTATACATAAGGAAAATAAACAACCGAGTTAAGAAATATTTCCATCAGCGTAAACAGAGAAAAATAAATAGGAAGATTTAAATTAACTCCCTTCATTTAATCTGCCATATACTTAAGAACGTCAAAATAAGTTGATCGATAGTAAACAATTAAATAACCGGTATTGGTTGAGATAAGTAGCTTACCAATAGTTGATATAAATGTTGAATTAAACGTATCTTCAGAAAATCGGAAGAGTATGCAAGT
This sequence comes from Araneus ventricosus, assembly GCA_013235015.1. Lineage (NCBI taxonomy): Eukaryota > Metazoa > Arthropoda > Arachnida > Araneae > Araneidae > Araneus > Araneus ventricosus. The sequence continues at coordinate 142,360 of BGPR01001428.1, forward strand.
TTTTCCTACGCCTGAATCTCCGATTAGTAAGAGTTTAAATAAATAATCATAGGTTTTGGCCATCGCCTTTGATTTTTATTAAAATTAATTGATGATAAATACTTGCTAATTGACTGGACTTCCTGACAGATTTAAATACACTCACTAGACAAGCAACATACCATTGCTAACAATGCCATAAGCAAGCTAAAACAATTATTCCACGTTTGTCAATGTGCTAGCGACACCTACATACGTATGGGCTTATTTTAAAATCGTGCAAAACACGAAAATGAAAATATGAATTAAAATTCCTTTTATTTTTTAAAGATATATATGGCTATTAATAAATTTTTTTGATGTCTGAAAGATAGTTTAAAAATCACATGTAGCTATCAGTAGAGTGATTTCCTGAATACTTTAAGAAAAGCGAAAATAAAGTAATTTAGCAATTGAAAGCTAATAATTGAAAATTTATGACTTTAAACAAACTTAAAAGAATTTAGTAATGCTGTTTTTTATTACAAATTTTTAATAATTTTAACATTTTACTCCTTGTTGATATTCATAAGAATTTTTGAGACATTAACATAGTAAAAATTTTTTTAAAGACTCTTAACGTTTGCATTTGCAACTTTCTAAACACCTGTTTGACTATAAAAATAATTATTAACGAAACCTGTAAGAAAAATTTAGAAACCCAAACAAAGTTCTGCTGTATAACTCCGCCCTTAGCTTTCTGCTCAGCTGATTGCTGTTTTCAAGATGGTTGCCTTATCACCCTCTCTTGAAATTTTCCTTAATCAAACACGTTGCTCTGTTAGTGATGAATGCTATCACTATGAAACTCGAAAACAGACAACTACCTGTTCAATCATCTAAAGATAAATCAAGAGTCCCCATCATAGGAAAAAAATGTAAAAACACTAGAAAGAAATCCATCCTTCTTAACACTGACAAAGACGCCTTGCTAAATAGTCATGGCTTGGGATGTAAATCCGGTGATTCAGCCGATCCTAATGATTCAAAATCTAACTCTTCCCCGGAATTAAATTCCTCTAAGAAAGTACGATCGAAAAAAGTTTGTCCCAAACCTAATGATAAAATGCCCCCGAAATCAGAGAAGATGCAAGAACGCTTAGAGCAATTTTTAAGGTAACTATGACCAGAAATTGAATCTTATATTTATTACCACTTAATAACTGTCAAATTTAGTGTTTATTTTGAATTTGACTGCTATATGTCATTACACAAAAACTGAAAGTAAATTAATACAATTTTTCCCCGTAGTTAAAATATACATTGCATGATCTGTCTTTGTTTTGATTGAAATTCTTTGCTTTCATGGATCTGTTTATTTTTATAAATTTGTTCAACTAAGATAACAAGTATCTTCATTAAAATTAAGACTCGCTTTTGTACAACATGTAGAAAAACATGTTTTATATTAAAAATTAAATTGATATAAAATGTATCTTTAAAATGTAGAAATGTTATTTATTTACTTAGGTACATGTGATCTAAGAAGGAGTAATTGTATTTATATTAACATCAGAATAAGCTCTTTATTAATCAGAAAAGGTACATTATTAATTGTGTTTTTTTGGACTTAATGCTTTGTTAGTTATTTGTTTTAAATAAATTAATTTAAACTGCTTCCTTTTTATTTGATTTTTGAGGTTTATATAAAGATTGTGGAAAGTGCGAGATATATTTGCTGGTCTAATTGTTTTTGTGCCCTAATTTTCAAATAATTCAGGAAATTTGCTGGTGCATTTAGTAACCCTTTGGTTAAATTTATTATTTATTTTACTATTTGATTATTTAATTATGTCTATATTTTTTTAACCTTATTTTAAAGCATGTTATGATTGCTTTAAGACTAAAATTCATTCAATTTAAAATTTTGATTAGTTTGCTTTTAGACTAAAGTCCTTTTTCTTATGTTTCTTGTGAATGTGTACGTTTCAATAGACATGCATTAAAAAAAAAAATTATGAATCTGTTTGGAATTCTGCAGTGTTTAACCCTCTAACCATTTCACACATTTTTCTTCTCCCATTTTGAGTTCAAAAGCAAATAATTCATGTTTATTTGTGTAATTTCTAATTTTATTTTTAAGATTTCAAAGACTTGATTTAACACAATACAAATCCAAATATTCACTTTAAAAGTAAATTTTTAATACTTTAAAGCTAGTAGATCAAAATAGCTAACCGCTCAGAGGGTTAAAATTTCATATTTCTGTAAAGGTGTTTAATGCTTCTGAAAGTCTTATATTTTTCATGTTATAAATCGTGGCTGGCAAATGACAGAATTTATTCTAAAATTTTCTAAATATTTCTTTATGTAATGCAAACTATTTAGAGTTGTAGACAATATATATATATGTATCTGTTTTTCTGCTAAATATTGCATTCTTTAAATTTAAGAAAAGTAGTTTATTAGAAAGGAATATAATTGTTTAGTAAATGTAAAAGGAAATAGGGCTTATCTATATTATAGATGTAATGAATATGCAGCCTATTCGGCCCTTTTGCTGATTATTCCCCCTGGCCAAATGCTAAACATATTCAGCCGAGTAAATGTAGAGCAATTATTTTTTCTAAATGTTCATTAAAATATACTTAAATGTACTGAAATGTAATTCTGCAATATTCCTTTTTATTATCAAAATATCTAATATTTACCCAGTTTTAAGTGCCATTACACATAATTATTTAGTAATGTTACATATCATTATAAAGTCTGAAATTATGATGCAAGAACAATAATTATTCAGAAGAGGACTGTTTTGTTTGGTTTCATACATATAGTATTATGAGCTTCAGAAAACAAATGCTCACTTACTGTGCTTCCAGGAGCTGAAAGATATTTTCTTGCTAATTTTGGAAATTTTTCTGCATTTTTTTTCCACCAATTAAAAGGACATTCCATTCCACCTATTAGAAGTTCTTGGCCAAAATAAGAATTTACTTGTCATAACTTTAATTTATTTACTGAATTTTCTTTTGCATTTATGAATGTCATGTTCTGCCATCACGACTTTTTTGTCTATTTAGCAAGTCTAAAAGAAGATTTCACATTTCTCTATTGGAATTAAGGTATTTAAAAAAAATGCATCAAGGTGTTAATATTTTATTAAACATGAAAATAATAGAAATATTTTTTTTTATTTGAAATTTGGGAAGTATGTTATTTAAAATCAAAAGTTAAATACTTTTAAAATGTAAGTATTTGTTCTGGAATTTGGCCGGATATTCGGTATTTGGCTATTCTGCCAAATCACTATTCGTTACATCCCTAATCTATAGGCTATAAAAAATGCTACACCTATATTAATAAAATATTTACCTTAACAAGTGAAATATGTTGATCTCTTTCAATGCTATAAATGCTTTTTTGTGTATATGGGTTCTGATGTGTTTGTTACTTTACCAGGAGTAATTGTGCGTTCACACACAGGATTTATCCGGAATTTCGGATTTTTTTACCTTTTCAAATCTGGAATTTCAAAATATTTTTAGATTCACTATTTTGTGTCAAATTTTGATTTAAAACGAATATGTCATTAAGATAGTGCAGGGGTGGGGAACCTTTTTGAACTGAAAGGACTCATTAAATTTTGGCAGTTGGCAAAAGGCCACACAAGCAGAATCTTAACCCATCGTATCCCATATTAATTTACCAGCAAATTTGAAATTTTATTTTTGAACCATTAAATAAGTTTTGGAGCAGAATAACCCCAGGAAAGAAAAAACTTTTTAATTAATTAAAATAACTTAATTAAATTAATAATATTTTTTTCTGCCTTCAGCTGCTATCTACTGCTTGCTGCTGGAACTACATTCATTGTGTTTTTGAGTTCCATCAAGAAAAAGGTCATATTAGAAAGATATAAGCATGATTAAAGTGAGGCTTTTAAGCCCTGTCGGGATATAAAGGGTTAAGGCTGATTGTTCTGTAATTACTATTATATTACAGACAATTATATATTTCAATGCAAATTGTAAAAAACTGGCAAAGCCGTATGAGAAACTCGAAAAGGCTATATGCGGCCTTAAGGGCACAAGTTCCCCATTCCTTGAGATAGTGTAATAGTTTTAGATATATCAAAATCAATGAAATAGGCAAACTTCTTGTTAAAATAAATTAGTGAAAATCCAATTATTTTGTTAAAATATGTATGCTTGTGCATTACATTAACAATTACAATTCAAAATTATGTCGGATTTTTATAGCACACCAGTTTTCAGAATTTTTGAAATGGAGTCACAATCATCGCTATTTCACCCATCCCTAGTAAATCTTTCAAATGCGATTATTGGTCTGTAATTTATACATAGATTTACATTTTTAAAAAATCGAAACTTCACATTCCAAACCTTATGTAAAAATAAGTTAATAGTAAGTCATTTGACAAGATCCCTCTTCTCCTTGTACAAAACTGAAATACTAATCTGTAAATTTCAGTTGCATGATTTTTTTTAAAAAAATCTCTTTATGTTCTCTCTTTCTTTAAAGTTCTTAAACACTCCTGTATCCTTTCTTACTTATAATTTTGTAGACTTTTCTTATAGCATAATTTTTTTGAAAAATAGTAAACAAAAATTTAAATTGCTAAATATTTTTTTACATAATGATGTTGACTTTTTTTGCGTACAATTAATTGAATATGTTACATTTGTATAAAATTAACCTGCCTTTTTAGAATTGTGGTAACGAATTAGAATTTTGTCCATTTTTATAAGGTGAAATTTTAGCTAATTTTTATGCTTCTAAAATATTATAATATGAATTTAATTAAAATATTTATTTGCTACTAAATAAAATAATTGTTAGTTCCCTTTTAGGTAGATTCCTTATAGGAAATCTACCTATTGCAATGGTTCTCATGACACGACTTTCGGCAAATTTTAAGATCTTTACCTGCATTTCATGACCCTAGTATCCAAAAACCACCTTGCTTAAAAAGTTTATATATATATATATATATATATATATATATATATATATATATATATATATATATATATATAGGTATTTGGTCATCGAAATTTTCAACCTCTGTAGTTCTGATATCTTCGCAACATCCGGTCACTACATGACGCGTTCAGTTATTCCCTTTGTCGCGTCTCCCGTTGGTAGCATCTCTCAGTTTTAGGTTAGTAATTTCATTTCTTTTATTTGTATTTCATTCAAATTCTTGGTTTATCATAATGTTCGGGGTAAAGGACAGTGTTTTTTAGCTATATGCCAACACTGTTCGCAGAAAACATTATGATTTCACTAATTTTAACAATTCGTATAGATTTTACTTACCCTGATGAGCATCTATACGCTTTTACCGATTTACTACAGTCTCTCCATTTTATTTTAATATTTTTTGACTTTCATGATATTGATATATATATAGGTATATATATATGTAAGTATAACGCTTTTTCCCGTGTTATCTTGTGAACACGATAACTGAAGTAATTTTGATGTAAATTTAACCAGCATGGGATATGTTGTAAGGATAGTGAAAATCTCGGTCAAGTTCGTAGATGGGCTATCCAGCTCAAAGGGGGTGGAAATGGTGTGGGGGGTGGTGGAAATTTTCATTTTCTCATAATTCCTTTACAATTGAAAATCGAAAGAAAATTCAAATTAGGCGAATTATTGCCTTATCATAATGAACAATTCTTGCATTTAAACCTTTTCGATAGCTACAATTGCTTAGAAGTTATGAGCTGAAAAGTGATTTTCCCACCCTTCCCCTCCCCTCCTCCTAACTTAAAGTATCTTTTAACCTATACATGTTACCCCTTGTTGGAAAGTTATCGCCATTTGCAGTCTCTTCCACCTGCTTTCATTCTTGCAGCTCTAATTGTTATGAGAGTAGAGGGTGAAATGTTCTTTTCCTTATTACTAGTAGAGACATATATATATATATATATAACGCTTTTGCCCATGTTATCTTGTGAACACGATAACTAGAGTAATTTTGATTAGATTTTAACCGGCGAGGGATATGTTGTAAGTTCGGTGAAAATATTGACCAAGTTTGTAGATGGGCTAACCAGCTAAAAGGGGGTGGAAATGGTGGGGGAATGAAAATTTCATTTTCTCATAATTCCTTTACGATTGAAGATAGAATGAAAACTCAAAATAGGCGAATTATTGCCTCTTAATATTAAAATCTTTTGTATTGAAACTTTTTTGATAGTTATAATTTTTTAGAAGCTATGAGCTAAAATGCCACTTTCAATCCCCTCCCCCATTTTATCATTTCCCCATAGCTCTGTTACGACTAAAGATAGGAAAAAAAATTCAATTAGGCGAATTATCACCTTATCAGAACGAACAACTTTTATATTAAAAGTTTTTGTCAGCTAAAATTGCTTAGAAGTTATGAGCCAAAAAGCGATATTCAATTCCCCAGCCCGCCCGATTTATAATTTCCCCATTACTCTGTTACGATTGAAGACAGAAAGAAACTTTCAATTAGGGGAATTATCACCTTATCATAACAAAACTACTTTTATATTGAAAGTTTTTTGACAGCAAGAATTACTTAGATGTTATGTGCTCCCATCAGTTGCATTCACTTCCACTTCTTGTACGGTAAGCAAGCTGATATACCTGGCTTTGCTCCGGATTAAAATGGTTTCATGTCTAATATTTTTAATGTAAAAACTACTATTGTGTAAAAATTATATTTCACAAATTCCTTTTCTGATCTGAAACGTTTTTAATTAAAATGAGAATATCAATTGAAACAAACAATTTTTAAAAGAGCTGTTTTCTCCATAAATTATTTGTTATATAGGTACTTCAAATTTCATTAACAATTACTAAAGTAAAAGAAAGAAAGGTTTCAATGAATATTTTGAAACAGTTAAATTAGCTAGTTAATTATTCGTTAATTTAAAGAATGAAAATCAATCAATCATTATTTGGTCCTTATATAAATTGTTAATCGTCTACTTTTAAAATTTTCTTTTAGCATTAGTCCAGAATTCTATGAATGTATTCTGGCAACTATATATATTCGTATTATTCTTGTTCTTCAACAATAAAGAATATTGTTACAAATTCTGTATAAAATTAATTTTGAAAAAATATTAAAATGAGAGAAACAAATTGTATAGAAATGAAATGTTTCTCACTGAAATGCTAATTTAAAAAAAATAATAATAATAAGGTGTAAAAATAGTTTCATGAGATAATGTTTTCCAAAGATATCGCGGAAAAACGCCTTGCTTGATTTTTAATTAACTGAAATTGTAAGTAACTTTTGGGCTTTGAAAAGTTATGGTGAACTTTCTCTTGTCTTAAATAAAAAGTGTGCAAAGTCTGGTTGAAATCAGTCCAGTGGTTTAGGAGGAGATGTGGAGCATACATACAGACGCAATAACTTTTATTTAAATTAAGATAATTATTAGATCATTACAAGATTAAGATTACTGGCATATACTATGAGCCATAAAAGGTTTTAGTAAATTCACATCACAATTAATTAAATATTTAATTTTATTTAAGTAAATAGTTAATTTTAATTAATCAAACAGTTAATTTTAATAGTTAATTTGACAGATTACTTTAATTTCATATTTAACTAAACATGACTGTACCAAGATTTGTTTAATAAATTTATTATAAAATAGCCAAAAAAGCTAGATATATAAGAGTTCCCTTTATCCTTTTTTATATTGAAAAATATCTCATTAACTTTAAAATTGTTTTGGGTTTTTCTGCCTGAGTATTTGCTTTTAACTGTCGATGGAGATCTAAATTTCCTGTTCAAAATGGCTGCATTGATATCCTATGCTTTAAACGCACGTATTAAATTTGCCACTCACAATGTTTAATAATTTTTATTCTCTTATATGTAAAGAATTTAGTGACTATTATCTCTGTAACCAGGGAGTTCTCTAAATGAGCACATTCGAGTAATGTTTAAATGTTTCATGCCATGTGATTTTACAATATGATAAAGTAATGTTCGCACAATTATATGGTAACCTAGATTAAATAAACTATAATTTAGAGTCTTTCTTCATTCGTGCCAAGTGTCAATTTGTTACTACTGTTTCAAATAGGCTGGCTTAATGTTATCTAGGGGATATTTGCGCTACTGGGATGTTATTTCTTTATGATTCCTACGTGTTGAATGATTATGTGTTGGGATATAAAAAAATTTTTTACCAATTTACTGACCAATAAATCTAGCATAACCTTTTGGAATGAAAAATGGAATGATAAAACCTTGATATAGTAAAAAATTAAATGTCATGAAAACAGAATCACAGCGTAAATATTGCAATGTGTAGAAACAACAAAGTCATTGGCTGTGTCTGTATTGATCAATATGTAATATTTCATTACTTCTGTATCATTAGCGTAAAGGAATCTACCTTTGCCTTTTTCAAGCTTGCCGAAAAGGGATTTTTTTCTTCTTTGTAGTGTTTTCTTTCAGTTCCATTCTGACATGTGCTAAATCAGTCCTGTTTTATTGCCTTATGGTGTTGGTTAGATATAGTTAAAAAAACAAAAAAACATGTTAACTTGAAAAATCAAAAGGCATGGTGTCATATTTTTTTATGGATGAAAAGAAGAAGAGAGAGGGGAAAGAAAAAAAACTTACCTAAATTATTTTTGGTAAAAATTTCTTTAAATAGAGTTTAAATTAGACATCCTTTTTTTTATCTTATTGAAATGTAGTTGCAGCCTACCTAATTGATGAAAATAAAAGTTTATTTCCCTAATATCTAATATCAGATTCACAGTTTGTATAATGAGACATTGATTGCACAAATCTAGTGATTAAAACAAAGTTATGTAAGAAAAGGGGGGGGGGGCACTTTTTTTTTTTAGCATTAAATCATTTCCTTGCTAAAAATAAACGCATCAAAGATGTTGCAGTTTTAAGTGCCCAGTAGTTTCCCTTCTTATCTCATTAGAAGGGAAGACTGCTTATTTATTCTTTATTAAAAAATAGCATTAAGTAACTTTTAATTGTCTTAAATTTAGACTCTGTTTCATTCATAATAAAGCATTCATTATTCAAATCAGAAAATGATAGATAAAATAAGAAATTTAGTAGAGAAAGAGGCTAAAATAATTTAACATAAACCATTTTATTGACAAAAATAAGGGAGTCAGTAGGCATTAATTTCAAGTCTTTTGGGTCACTTGCAAACCACATTATCACTATCTGGCCCAATTTTTTTTTTCTTTTCAATCTTATTGGATATAAACCGTCAGAAAACCATGTCAGATCCTACATCAGCAAAAATTTTGTTATTAATTGTAAGTATTAAATATTATGAATTGCTGTTATTATCTAGTAGCAGCACTTAATAATATTATGTAGCAGGATTAAAATATCTTCCAAACAATGCCCCTTGTCTAATGTTTGATTGTGTGGATTAAAGGAAAATGTTTAAAAGTGTCTAAAAATAAAAATTAGTTATTTCATTTTTTTTTTTCAACTTTTTGTTGCAAGAGTAATTATAAGTATTGTGTGAAAGTAATTAATAGTCTAAAAATGATAATGTTTTCTTCATCATTTTATAACTTTTCTTTGTTAACTTTTTTTCTGAGCATTGATTGAGGTAACTAACAATAAAAGTTTCAGGTGATTGAGAAAGAAAGAATGGGAATAGTTAACAATAAAAAGGATTTACCTAATTCTGCAATTCGTATATTGAATGATAACATAGATCCTGAATTTCGAGTTTCACTGTATTTAGTGTTTATATATTTTTAAAAGCATGCATTTCTATTTTATTAAAATTTAGCGTGTTTTAACCTATAAATAATTCAGAGTTAAATCCTAAGAATTTTATTTCATTCATAGCTAATCTTTGGCATATTTAAACATTTATTCTGTACCATAAAGAAGTTTTAATTTTTTTATTTTTGAGATAGTTATTTAATTTTTTTATTTTAAAAGTTTATGTCAAAAGTATGAAATTACATGTATTTATGATTTTAATAATATTTTGGAATAGTTTTTAAAAACCCAAGATATTTGCTTTGTAATAACTTATTTTCCCAATTTGAATGCAGTCTGAATGAAACTTTTATCATCGTTACTTGAATCTTGAAAAATCTCGGGTTAGGAAGCTGCTCACACCTCTGTAGTAGGGGAAGGTTTCCATATCTGGACCAGATGGACATTCTTTAATGTAAAGTAATAGAGAAGTAATTTTAATAAAAAAAAAACAAGTAATAGAATTTTTTTGTAGTTTTATTTAACTTCAAAACAGTGTAATTAACTTTTTAGAAAATAACTTTAAAGTAAGAAAAAAAAGCTTAAAAAATTATGTAATTGGTCCAGTTAAGGAAACTGATTGCCCAGATAGGTTTCCCAAAATGAAACACCAATTCTTTAAGCACAATTAAACCAATAATATTTTTTGATTCTCGAATTCATCTAGCATACAATCTATAGATCCAAGTATGGCATTTTTATCATTTTTCCTTCTTCTTTTGTTTCCTCACTATTTGATGCAAAACTACAAATCTTAATTTTTGTTCTTTTTGGATCAACATTTGATGTTTTTATTGTAGTTTTATTTATTTTTCTTCCTTTTTCCACATTTCATTTAATGGGATTACTAGTGATTATAACTGCTTTCAAGGCTATTCCTCTAGTTGAAGATAATAGTCCCATTGATTTAAACAGTCCAATTTAGACAACTGTTTGCAACTTATCTGTTGCCATTCTTAACAACTCTAAGACAAAAAAAAATCACTCTAACCTTATCTTTAATCTGTTCTGATAAAATTTTTATAGTAAGTTGTGGCCAAACAAGTTTCCTAACTGAAGATAAAATATATTTTGGTACTTACTTTAAAACAGCATAAGGCAGTGGTGCCTTGTCAGCTTAGAAATGAGCAGTGCTGCAAAAATGTTTGCTGGTACTAGGTTTTCCTACTTGAAGACGTTTGGACAATGTTCAAATTCTACATAATGCACTTGTATTTTTTTATATTCAGTTTTTTTGTTCAGTGAAAGCTGTGAAAATAGGATTTTTTTAAGGTCTGGAACATTAATCTTTTCTTACCTTTAATAATAATAATTGATCACTCCTTATAAAATATTTCAAATATTTAGGAAAATCATCTGCAAACATTTTTGTAGTGTGATTTCTAATAAAAGAAAGTGAATATTCAATATACCTAATATATTTTTTTTTGAGGTAACATAAAGCAAAACAGAAACACATTAACAGCCCAGGAGAGAAAGCCAAATGAGGAAGCAAAGGTGAAAGTTGTGCTCCAAAACAGGGCTGGGGGGAAATTCAGCTCTTGGTCCTTTAAATTCAGAGGGCAAAAGAGTTGCTTATTCACGCCTATTCATCTCTCAGCTGTGCACAGTGTGTGAATTTTAATGTTTTCAAAGACTAATCACTTTGCAGCTCTAACCAGTGTCTCTTTTACTTGTTCCATCTTCTTTTTTTGTTTTTATTACTTTTTTACTATTTTCTTTGGTGATTTTCATTGAGTGGAAAATTAAGCAAATAAGAATAAAAATGAAAATACAAGCTTTTAAAATAATTTCAGGGAGTGCTGTAGCTCTGCAGCCCTAATGAATGAGCCACCATTGGGCCATTAGACTTTTATTAAAATATTCAGTTGATGACATCTAAATCTAGACACTTGTTCTCTTACTGTAACCACCTTTTTAAAATGTTTTGATGCACCATATTTACATTGTTACAACATAATTTGCCTGTTTTATGACCTAAATATTTAATAGAATTGAAATTATGATACCTCTCCAAATATCACAATTCTCCCCTATTTTTCTTCCCTGGATAATTGTGATTGAAGGTCTTTGTTTATAAGGTAAAATCATTATAATTTTGCACATTTTTAGATGTGGTTATGAAAGATGAGTTCTGGTATGTGGATATTATGCAAAATTCTCTCATCTTTCATTTAAATTATTAAAATACTATATATTTATTTTAGTGTAAAATTCCGACACAGATGGTATAGAACAATATCAACCTCAGAATTCAGAATGTTTTTTCTCTTTTTCAATTTTGTTGATAATGTATTTTGCATGGATATTAATATCACTGATAAATTTCCTGCCTTCTAAATGATATAGGCTTTTAAGCGTAATGCAAATAGTAGATCACTTTAAATAACATTAACTACCAAGTGTTCAATTTTGAACACATAAACAAAATTTCACAGAAATTGGAATCCTTTTTTTTGTTTGAAAATTTTAATAAATCAAATATATAAAATTAAATGTTTTTAAAATTTATTACCTTTGTTATATTTAATTGTTTAGAAATATTTTAATATATTGAAATTCCTTTCTTGTAGTATTGATGTTCGTGAAAAGATTTCTTCAATATTAGTAAGTATTTTCTTTGATATTTTTGCATCTTTTATTAATGTTCTAGTATTAGTACAGATATTTATAATTTTTTAAGTAAAAAAAAAAATAGTATGTAAATAAAATAAAAACTATAAAGTACATAATTTTCATTTTTTACTAATTATAAATTTTAGATTTTAGTTACATATATTCTAGTTTTGGAATTAATGTGTTAAACAGAACATTGAAAATCTTAATTCTGAAAGCATTTAAAATCATTAATTTTTCATTCTAAATATTTAGATAACAATCAAGGTTTTCTTTTTAGTCTTTAAACTGATTACTGAGAAAAATTTGCAGAAGTAATCAGACTGAATTTAACAATTAAATGCTTCTTTAAACTTCCTGTATTCTCTGTTCATTTCCATCATTCTATTTCTCATGTTCTCTTCTCTCTGCTACTGTTAACTGCTTAAGGACTGAATTATTTTGAAACTTACAGTAATTAGAACGAGTTAACTTGGGTTATGTCCTTAAGTGGTTAAAACTATCTCATTGCATGTGCACCATATAATCAGTGACAACTCAAAATATAGGGTGTCTGAGAATTATTAGACACATTACAAAATTATATAAAATAAAAACTAGAATGTAAGAAACAAAATATCTTTACTAGCTTATTATAGAACTACAAAATTTAAAAAATTCTTTAGTTGCGTGTTGTATGTCCAAGCGATACTCGATTTCACACCTGTGTTTACTAGCATCTGAGGAGCTATTGAATGAATAGCAGCTGTTATACTGTGCTTCAGTTCCTGAATATTAGCGTAAGGCATCTGATACGTATGATCTTTCACAAGATCCCACATGAAAAAATCCAAAGGCCCAAATTCTGGAGTTTGGATGGCATGATTGAATTTTTCTTGTACCATACACATCAGACCACACCTAGCTCCATCATACCAGATTCTGGGAGTAAACAATGCTGTGAAACAGAACTTTAGGAGCCATGTTAGTAATACAAAACATTTGGTCAGCACTACTTTTCCTAGTTATTTTTTTTTGCAAACTTTTGTAATGTGTCCAATAATTTTCAAAGCGATGTATCATTAGATAATTTCTGAATATAATTCTTCCCTGATTATAAATTTGAAATGAATCTTATAAACAGTGATAATTGATATTCAGTATAATAATATTCATTATTTAAAACAAATTTTATTCTATTTCATGAATCTCTCTCTACAGATGCAGGACATAAGAAACATGTATTAGATCATTCTCTAGTAATGCAGTTGCTTGTGTACTGTCAACCTCAGTTGTCAAACTATAGTTCAGGAGCTATTGTTTGCTGTCTTGCAAAATGGAAAGATAAACACCTCTGCTTCTTGAAAGCATATTGGCTTTAAGCCTATCAGATAAGTTACTAGATCATAAAAATACAGTATTTTACTAAAAATATATATTTATTAGGGGATGCCCCATGTTCATTACTGTTTGCCAACCCCCAGGAGGATTGCAATCCTCCCAGGTTTGCAAAACGAACCCTGCTCGCTTCGCTTGCCATAATGATGTCATTATGCATCCTAGCACATTTATGATTGAACTTTGTAGATTTACTTTTGATGATTTAATTTATATCAGTTTAGAATAAATTTGTTGATCTTGAAGAAGGTATTTTTCATGATTTTGTAAGCATTTAGAAGTCAAATTCAGCATTAAAATGAAACTATAAAAGAAAATCTCAGGATTTAAGAACACATTGGAGTCTCATCACCATGTTTGCTATAATTGTGCCAACCTTTTAAAAGCTCACCAAAAGTAAAGGAAAAAATTTCAGGTTTACTACATTTGGTGAATAATCACTCAAAAGAAATTCCATTTTGGCTATCGCACCATATTTTTAAGTCTGACCAGCCCCCTGAGCATGTTGGAGCAAATTATTTTCCTTCTACTAGAAAACCTTTCAAAACTTCTATTGATTCATTTGCACATTGAATTTATCTTCTCATGTTGTTTCAATATGGTTTAACAGCACGGCTGAAATTCATGTTTAACTCATTGAAAAGAAGGCTCAAACCAAATTGCAGTCATTTGAAAACCATAGATGTTGCCAAATCCTAAGCTAAATAGTGCTTTTTCTGGGAGCCATACATGAGAAATATTTATATAGATTATTACCTATTTCAGAAAATCTCCTAACTTACTGAAGTTCACATTTCTATTTTAATGCACTACAATATTGCAATTTCTGAAAAATTAGTATGTTTTTTGCATTATCAATTCAATGCAAACATTTTAATGAATAATTTTTCTCTTCCCTTTCACAGAATGAAGTGAAAGCTTTGTCAGATGTTGAGAAATTATTTCTGTATTTGCAATTACCAACTGGTGCTTCTCTAGAAGTTGATCCTTTTAAGCCGTGAGTGATGAAATTTGTAATGTTTTTAAGAGAAACAAGATGCATGTTAGAAAAGAAGAGTTTCTTTTCAAACATTTTTTTTTCTTCCTTTGATTGTATCTTTTAAGTTTTCATTTTTTTAAAAATTACAATCTCAAAATTTAATTAGACTTATAAGTCTAATTTTCTTTAAGATTATCTCGGATATAAGAAAAATTATGTAATATTTTATCATTCCTTCCAAATTGAAAAGTGAATGCTGATAGAATTGTGGTTTAATTGTTGTTTTATATTTTCTCAATCAAGAATTGATTATTGCATTCTAAAATGTAGATTAGACTTTTTTTAAAGCTTTTTGTTAACTTTCATGGAAAAATTTATTGGCTGCTGAGTTTTGGGTCATTAGTAAAGATTGCAGACCAAGATTATTCTGTTTTACTTGCAACTTATATTCAATATTTTTAAACAAATGTTGATGAATCAGTGCACTAAATGCTACATTTTGCTTTCATTGTGAATTTTTATCTGTAAAGTTAATTTAAATATTTAGATATTGATTTTACCTAATATATATTAACTGGATTATATTTCTTTTTGTCCTAGTTTTGCTTGTTTTGAAAAAAAATTAAAAAATTGAATAATATGTTCTCTCTGCACTCAAGATCTAGTGAATGGGAATTCCCCCCCCCTTTTAAATATTCATCTAGTTTATATAAAATGTCTTTAACTGTATTTTAATGAATCTCTCCCGAAAAAAAATATTTCAATTCAATGTGATTTTTTTTACAAATAAGTCCTTAAAATCTTATCATATCTCTTTTCAACAACTTAACATGCCCACCTTTTTTTAGCCATTATGAAATTTATAAACATCTCAGATTTATTGAATTTTTTATTCATAAAAATGTTCCGAGATGTCACTTCACTGTCAGTTCAATGATAAAATTTGAACCTATTTTAGAAAAACTCAAAATCCATTGGGAAAGAAAGCTGATGAAGAGGGATTAGTTGCAGTCAATTGGATTCAGAGTCATTTTGAAGAAGATCCTGATGTTTCATTACCAAAGCAAGAAGTTTATAATGAATACCAGTATGTATCTTCTAAATTTTTGATTGAATTGTGCGATTGCTGTGAAGTAATTCTTTGTCCCAAAATTTTAAATCTGTTAGTAGTTATATTGATAAATATTATTGAAAAATTGAACTGATGCCGAAGTAAAAAAATCTTTCAGATTTTAAATATCATCTAATATAAAAACGAAATGTCTTTTACTGTTATTAACTTTTATTATTAATCATAATGTATTTTTCTTAAAATTAATGTATATAAAAAATTTAACATAATGAAAAGTACTATGAGTATTGATTGCAGGTGTTGCACTTCACTGCAAAACACAAATTACTATGTTAATGCAAATATTACACATAAAATTCTTTAAAATTATGTGGAAAAAATGTTTTTGTTACTTTTTTCTCTGTGCCCCCCCTCCCCCCACCAAGATACTAGTCTTATGGTTGAGTCCCAATAATTCCTTGTCTGTGTTAAAGATGTATTGAAGCTAAAGATCTAGAATTATTCTAAAAATGATTTTCAACCCATAGAACTATGTATTTCATTAATTATGAATAACTATTGCTTAAAACGCTTTTTATTTGATTTCAGATCATAAGCAAAATTAGTAAGAATTCAGAGAATGTGTTATTCATGAATGAGATGTTCAGAATGGACCTGCTCACAATTTTTGTTAAACTTAGCTAGGCATCATATAAAGAGTGGAAATGAACCATTTGACTAGTGCTGCTGTTTAGTCAAGGACAACTAAAATTTTTATAATCCATTCTGGTTTGAAAAGAAAACATTTTTTATTTCAGTATCATGACCAACTTAGTTTAATGGACATTGTAGATTAGTTCACTCTGGTTCTGAATGCATCAATAATGTCATTGTCCATCACCATTACATTTTTTTTTCAACTCATAAAATGATAATTTTACTTTCTTAAGTTAGGAATCAAATGTTGTCTAAAAATCGCACTGTTTGTTTCATTTTACCATGTTTTAAGAGAAGAAAAAGGAGGGGGGAAAAAAAGTCTGGGCTGTGGCGGGATTCTAGACATGTTTGTTGAACCTTAAAATAAAGCACTAAATCTAAACTTTCCTATTTGGGCATCTATACAACTAATTTGCTTATCTAACCTAATAAAGAGATCATAGTCTCAAAAAGAAAGCAATATAAGATAATTTAACATTTCTTCTTTGTGCAGGAAGTGCTAATTGTTTCTAAAAAGGAAGTGAATGTTAAGAAGACATAATCTATTTTATGCAACATTCTTTGAAATGTTCTTAATTGGAATTCTGAAAGATAAAATTCTTTCTTTAATTAAATTTGTTCTTCTTAACTTATTATTTTCCTTGTTCTGTCCAGAGTTCATTGATCTTTTTTTTATACTGTTTTTTGTTAGAAGTAAAGGCAATTGACCTTCCCTACACATATTTTTGTCATTAAATTACCATAAAATGAGGGAATAGCTTTTCTTTTTGTAATCCAATTAGTGCTTTTTAACAATGACAGTTGGACTTTTTCACCAATATTTGATGCCTTTAACAGTTGAGAACCAACTACTATTTTATGAATTTGAGGTTCACTGTTAGAAACAGTATCCAAGAGTATAAGTTGCTATGCAAAATTAAACCAATTCCATTTCCTCTTACAACAGACTGCTTATATGAAAACAAGAATTGACTTTCATAAAATGTGACATTAGAATATTTTCTGTAATGTATTGCAAACATAGATATTGGTAAAATTTGCCTTTTGGAGATCGTTTCCAGTTGCTAAATAACTACATCCATTTAATAGTAAAGTTTAACATTTCATAAATACCATGACTCCAATTTAATGGCAGGTGAATAGAACTTTTTATCTTCTCTACTTTTCTGATGAATCATATTCTAAAGATTAGTTGAACCATATTCCAGAAATTATATATATATAACCACTCAATTCATCTCTATTTTTTTTTTGCAGAGCTTTTTGCCAAATGACTGGAACTGATTCTCTTTGTGCAGCTGACTTTGGTAAAGTGATGAAACAAATATTTCCATCTGTTAAACCCCGTAGGCTTGGTACTAGAGGAAATTCAAGGTAAAATTATGTGTTCCCAGATGCCACCCTATATATTAACCCTCTAAGCAACCAAACTGGCTTTTTCCATTTTTCATATTCAATTTAGAAGCAGTTAATTCATGTTTATATGCATATTTTCATAAAATTCTTGGGATAATATATTCTTAAGATATCAGAGATTTGATTAAATAAAAAAAAAGTTTAGTCTATTTGCTTTAATATGTAATTTATCAGACCTTAAAGCTATTAGAGCAAAATAATTAGGCACTTAGAAGGTTAAAATAACGTCTGTGTGTATAATTTATAGTTTATTTGATTCTTTTTTTGATATAAAACACTCTGATCTTTAAATATTAATTCTGTGTTTGAGTTTGTTCATAAATTGTTAGCTGATAAGGAATAATTTATGATAGAGGTATAAATTTTTAAATTATAAAATTTTGTGATTATTAACTAAATTTTTTTATTTGTTTAGGTACTGTTATAGTGGATTGAGAAAAAAATTAAAACTGAAACCTCCAACTTTACCAGATATGCATGCAGAATCTGAAAATTCAGAGGTAAATATACTATTTTTAACTCGGTTTTAAGGGCATTGATACCATCTGGAAAAAAATAAAAAATCTTAATTTTTTATGTGAAGCTTCTGACATTTAATGGGTAAAGAAAATTTCTGTAAAAGTATTTCTTTTTACTGTGTGTTTGTAGAAAGATTTTGAAGGGTTAATTAATTAAAGGGAGCAGTTTCTAGCATTGATAATTATCATTTGTTAACTTGTTGTTTTCGTTAGATGGTGGTACGTATAAAAGTGGTTGGGCAGCAAATTCACAACTTTGGTGTCCTTAAGCTGGTAATGCATTTGAGTACATACCAAACAGTTTCTTGGAGGATGTGGCGACCTCTTTTTATTTATAATGTGTTTAATGTGACAATCTAATGTACAATGTTAAAAAGGTGTAAGGATTTGTAGAAAAAATATAGCAAAAAAAGGCAAGATGAAATTTGATATTTTTGGAAGTCTCCTTTAACCAGGTGTATTCAATAGCAGATGTACTTAAATTGAAAAGACAGAAAGATTTGGAAGAAAGGATTATTTTTTTAAAATATTTTTTCTGCAGGCAATAACATACAGTGACAAAATTCAAATCTGTGGTCGCCAGTTAACCATTCATATCTCTTTATTGGTGGATTTTTAAAGTTGTCTTGGGGATAGTAATCAGTATCTTATGCAAATTAAGTACCCTTAAAAATTCACACTGACACTTAATCTAAAATTTGCTTCTACCACTTTCACTGTTTTTGAAATTATACCTATTGGTCTGTCTTTTACATACTGTATACTCTCTATTATCTGTGCGTGGATTATCCGTGCTCATTCCAGACTCACAAAAAAATTTAAAGAAAAACATTTTCACGTTTATCATGCATGCAAAATCGATCAAGAGATTCATTCCGTGAAACTAGTGAGCTGTGACGGCGGAGGCTAAAGAATAGATTTTTTCATTTTTCCTCCACATGCAATCTCTACTGGTTCAACCCCTAATTTTCCGAGAAATGAATCATCCGCTTCCTGCTAGCTAATTCTCGTAAGAACATGCTTCTCCCTGACACGTCATTTTTTAACTTCTCTGTCTTCTTTCCCTTTCGTGCGTGTTCCTTTAGTTTTTGCATCTTGTTTATCGTCAGTTAGTAGCTTGGAATTTTTTTACTGTTAAAAATGAGTGGTGTGAAATGAGAACGAAACGTTTTAAATGTTGAACAAAAATTAGAAATCTTACAAAAACTTGATAATGGAGAATCAACTGGTACTGATGCAGAAGATGTGCTAAATGAAGGAAATACAATTTCTCATTCTGCTGCTCTACAATCTGTGGAAAATTTGTTAAATTCTATGGGACAAAGAGGATTTTGATTACAGTGACATTACTGCGGTTCGTAAAATATGTGTCGATATCCGACAAGAGATGAACAAACAGCAGAAGCAAAGACGCATAACAGATTTAATAAATTAATTACTGTAAATTCCTAGTTTGATGTTATACAGCATGCAAATGTAAGTGATTTTTATATTTTTGTACTGATGTTCATTTTTTCTTTAATAAAAAGGAGTTTTCGGATTATCTGTGCGATCCCTCCCGGTGATTAACCCAGATAATTGGGAGTGCACTGTATATGGTCTAATGATCACTGTAATTTGGAAACACAATGAGCTAATTTCTGTCTTTTAAGGCATGGCGGAACCCTGTGATAAAGAAGTGAATAGGTGGAAGTTTGGTCTGGGAGTATTTGTGATACATTATTAGAAGTGTGTTTATTTTTATTTAAATGAGTTTTGTGCTGTTGAAAAGTAATTCTCATCCAAAATAAAGCAATAATAATATTTTTTTTAACGAGCTGTTTACCATTTTGCTCTCAAATTTCTTGGTTGAAGAGAAGGAGCAATAAAGGAGAGGCCGAAACATTTCTGAAAAAATTAAGCGTAATATTTAATATGTCCTTTTCCAATTCAGTATTTGCAAATGCCTAAATTGCTACAATATTTAATGGCATTGTTTATGATAGTACTAAATCATGATTTTTTTCTTTGTTTTATCATGTGCAAAAGCATGGTTTTTTTACTATAACGTAAGTAATTCATGAAGAATTTTTAATGGCTTAGTTTGCTTGTCTTCTTATGTTTTTCATTAAAAAATAATCATTTTTAGAGTCGGAACATACAGAAATTTCTAAATTGTGTATTACTAAGTTGAACACATTCTTTTTTTCCTCCTATTATTTGATGTCTATCGGCACAATTTATGAATTTTCTTTTAGTCCCAAGAAGAAGCCAGTATGGATGAAACTACTTCTGCATCCTGTCACATTATTTTCCAGTGGGCTGAAAAACTCTTTGGCCGAAAATTTGCATCACTGAAGAACTTGGCATCTTATTTATTGGAATATATGTATGTTGACAATAGATCTGTGGCAGCTTTTACTGTCCTTTTAGAGGGATCTCCTGAACTTATAGAGAAAGGTATCTATTTGTTATAATTTTCTGTGTTTATATCTGTTCTACTCTGCATAGAACATAGTCAAAGTATAAAATTAAATGCAATCAATATACATTTATATATTATGAGTGACAATTATAAATACATGTTTACTGTGAGCAAGAACAAAATAATATTTAGTATAATTAAGAAAGCAAAGTTGTAATCCTGCCGTTCTTGTGAATATTAAAAAAGGAGAAAAAACTTATTTCAGTCATTAATTATAGTTTTTATTAGGCTATTCTGTTAAAAATATTACATGTATATCTGATTTGATTTTATAGAAAATTTAAAAAGAATTTCACTGTAGATCCCTTAGCTATTTTCATTTGAATGTCTTTTATTTTCATGCATCAAAAATTTATAATGTTGCAGGATATTATTCTAATATTCATCAGTAGCTTCAAGTGCTATTCTCAAAAAGGAAAGGGAGGGGGTCAGTTCTCTTTATCATTTGTTAAATTTAAATTTCCGATCAAATAAAAAGAAAATTTTTTCAAGTTAATCATTCAAGCTTTTATAAGGATCATTAATCTGAATCAAGACTATATATTGTAACAAAATTTCCTTGTGGGTGTACATGAATGCAATCCAATAATAATAAGCAGGATTAAAAAATATAAAGCTCTTTATTTTACAAATATTCCCAAGCAAAGAAGCGTAGCACAAGTATTAACACAGCACTAGTAAAAATTCACAACAGAGACTACCAATAAATCTCAACACAACGCTCAAAGGTTTCTTGTTAACTCACCAGCTTGCTTGCAGTTCAAATTCCAACTGACTCTTCTTGGCTTGAAAGCTTGCCTTTATACTTTTCAACAGGAAGTGACTTCATTATGTAGGAAGTGATGTAATCTCTAGTAAGTTCATGAAACCAGTAGAAATAGGTGGAAAGTTTGAGGTCCTTCTAGAAAATTCCCTTTGTTGCCAAATTTATCGCCAAGTCTAGCATCTCAGGGAAACAGCTTTATAGCTTTGTAACAATATATAAGGATACTTTGAAAAAATTTATCTGAATTAAGAAGCTAATAGAGCTTTGGACTGAAATTTCATATCTGCCAAATTTAAGGTGCTCCCAACTCAAACAGGGTATAATTAAATTTTTTTACTATTGCTGCAGCCAAAAAGCATAAAAAACAACATATTTGATGATAAAAACAAAAATGCGCATTTAATTTTATTTGAAACATCTTAAATGTATCATGTTTGTCATTTATGAATCCTTATTTGGGAATGTCAGCTTTTTATTAGGAATATAATTTTATTTATCAATGATTATTTAAATACTTGCTGATATACCCGGCATTGCTTGAGATGAAAATATGAGTACTTATAGCATAATAAAGGTTACAGTATCACATATCATGTGGCATGAGCATTATTTTTAAAAACTGCTGAAAGCTAATTTTTTCCATAAGTTATTAATAATTTCTAAAGAATGATGCAAAATTACGTAAATATTGTGGCAACTCGGAGGCAATAAATAAAGTTAATTAAAATATCTAATATTTTAATTCAATTGGAAATGCAACATTCAAGTTGAAATAATCTTTTCTGTATGTAGAAACATAGTTTTCATCTCAAAAAATCAACTATTTAATTAATTGTCATGAAAATTTCACTAAAACCTTGTGCTTCACAGTATTTGTGAGCAAAATTGGATGAAAATCTATTCTGGATTTCTATAGGGTAGAAACTATTTATGAATTTTCACTTTTATTTATGTAGATTTTGAAACACTGTGTGATCATTGACTTATACCCAAAACAAAAGCTGACATTCTGAAATTTAAAAAACAGTAGTGTAGGAAAGAAATTATATAAAAAGAAAAGAATGCAGAATGTGGTAAATTCCAATAGCATAAGATAACATCCTTAGAAAAAAAATTAGAAATTCACATTAAATGAGAAATTCCTAAATTGATTTGTTAATTTTATATAATTTTTTATATTCAACCAGTGTATGTCTTGTGTTCACACAACTGACAGCACTGCTAAATCACACATCGCTGTATTTATATTTTTGCTTTAAGAATTGTGAACCTGGCATTTTCCATTCAAGTTTCAGTTCTGATGTAAAAGTTCATGAATAATGTGTTTGTAAATAAAAGTCTATTTTCAATTTTGTAAAAGTGGTGTTATATTGTGATTTAAACTTGAGTTTCTGTCGAGTCAGAACTCGGAAGTTTGTGTACTTAACCATTTTGAATTAACATCTTGAACAATTTTACTTTTTAAAAAGGTGAAACATTAATTAAATTTAGCAGAGATTTCGGTGAAATCTTGGTTTGCTCCAACAGTGTGTTTGTGATGAAATTTTGTAAAAATTCATATTTGTTTAAAAGTTTTGATTTGCCATAATCAGTTCAAAAAGTAGAAATTTCAATTGGGATCAACAGAAAGTCTTCAAAAATAATTATTAAAAATATAAAATTTTTGCACTAATCAATAATTTTGATATTAAAAAGCATAAATATTCCATTTTATCTATATTCAAAAATCTATTCAAAATACTGTCTGTCCACCACGAGAACTGTCACCGCCAAATTGTCGGTCACTATAGCAATTGGTTATGCTAGAGAAGATCCATTTCGAATAGGAGGAATCTAGTAGAAGTCAGAGGTTTTTTTATTCTTGGCACCAGTTTGCGGAGAACACATTTGAATGAACTTCTACCTACTAGAAATGGATTCTTCCTGTGATAACCTGTTTCTATAGCGAGCACCATAAACTAGACAATTTGTGGCGATAGTTCTCATGGCGGGCAGACAGTTAGTAAATTTTTCTCAGGAGCTATTTTGTTTATTCATGTTATTAGTTGGTTAAATAAAAAAAATATAGGATAGGGGAAAATAATTTAATCTAACTGAAATTTAGTATTAATTTTCAACCCA
Organism: Araneus ventricosus; assembly: GCA_013235015.1. Taxonomy (NCBI): domain Eukaryota; kingdom Metazoa; phylum Arthropoda; class Arachnida; order Araneae; family Araneidae; genus Araneus; species Araneus ventricosus. The sequence continues at coordinate 166,127 of BGPR01001428.1, forward strand.
TAATTTCGTTATTTGACTTTATTCAAATAACGAAAGTGTTGATTAGTGTTATGCACAGGTAAAATAGATACCTGATTTCATTTTACCAATAAATTTTACTGATTTTGATTATTAATACTTCATTATTTAAACATTGCCATGAAACATGTTGGACAAATATTTCTTTTTTTTTGTGATTGTTTTGCTATTTAACTTTTCTATTTTTCCTCCAGGTTTTTCAAATTGTGAAGGGGGCATAAAGAAAAGTGATGCTCAAATGCATCTTCAAAGAAAAATACAAGAAAAAGAACTAATCAAAGAGCAGAAGAAAAAACTGCAAGAGCAGCGTTCCAATTTAAGCATTTCAAATAAAGGCAAGGCTACTTCATCTAAAAGGAAAGTTTTGAAATCCAAGAAAAACAAGTTGCCATCATCTATTGATTTAACTGATTTCTCTATTGTAAGTACTTCTCATTTGACACATCTTATTCTTATGAATCTTTCATTTGATTAGTTAGCAAAATTGTCAATTTCAGAATGAAATCATACTGAGACAAATTTATTACATGATTTGTGAAATCCTATATTGTGGAACTGTGACATAGTATATTTCATTTTTTATGGATGGTTCACAGTCTTAAATTGTGGATGAGAAGTGATGAATGTGAAAAAAATATTCTCAGACTTAAAATTATTTAGCCATTTGTATGTCTGGGTGTGAGATTGCAGGTGGAAATTAAGTATAATAGTCACATAATAATAATGCACAACTTTTAATAATTTATTTTATCAAACAAAGGAGTTAGAAGGTAGAGTGAATGAACTATTCTATCACCATATTTTTAACTGCATAAATAATTCAATAAGAAACATAAATTTGTTCAAAACGTACTTAATGGTACTTTTAAATTACTTCATTGTTATAAATATTTTAGATGCAAAAAGTCAGACTTTTCTTTAAAAAAGTGAATTATTTATTTTATTTTCTAATGATCCATGTGAACTGTAATAAGTTGCATCATTGTAGACACCAGTATTCACTAATATTTTGTCATTTTAAACGGTTTGACAGTATTTCTTTTACAATCTGTTTTTCATCTAAAACTGACTATCCAAACTAATTATATATATATTGTACTTCAGGTATTTTTTTTTCTTGAAATTCAAATGTCTTTTTTAAAAGATTTTTTATGAGCATTCATTAATGCTAGAAAGAATTAGATTATGCTATCTGAAATTGTTCCCTAGATTAAGAGAAAATATTGATTCCAGGAAAAAGCTTTAGATGAAGTGTGGATATGGTCTCATTGTAGGGAATTGATGCATTATTGCATTGCAGCCTCTTTTCTGTATATGATTTGAAGTGTTGGTTCATGCAAAACTTTAAATTATTTGGTATTTTTTTGTGATTCCCTACAATTTCTTTCTCCCATGGACTAGCATAAAATTCGTTTTTGAAAATACGTAATAAATCGCAATGAATAAGCTACTCAAAGAATTCATAAATCAAAGTATTCAAGTATATTTTATTGATTGATATATTGTAAATATTATCAAAAATTCTTATAATCAATCCTCAGGAAATTGAAGTTACTTCAAATTACGATAATGATCAGACCAGAGAACTTCTGTGGGAATTATCTCTAATGTATGATGTATATAAGTTTCCATTTGTAATATTTATTCAAAAGTCACTCTTAATTGGCTGATACAAATCTGTTATACTTGTCTTTTAAAAGTCATCACATTGGCGTGTTGTTTATGATTGGAGATATTTATTATTTTGAGTTGTTTTAACCCTTTTCTCTCCAAAAACTAATTAGATGCGTATTGTACTTCACATGTCACATTCTCAGATTAAATTCCTTAAAAGACTATGCAATTACTTTGATTAGTAACCAAAACAAGTCATAATAGTCTCGATAAAATCCTGTCTAAATTGTTGGAATAAAAATTGCATCAGATGTGTTTTGAAGGTAAAGTATGCATGCAACTCATGTTACCTTAATGGAGACATCAGAGCACTAAGGGTTAAATATAGTCTGGGAAACCTTCTGAATAAAATAATAGGAAACAAAATATCTCAAAGATGTTGGTTTATAAAAAAAAAGCTAAGTATTTATCATCTGTCTTTGCTCCACCCTCCTCTTCCTTTAAGAATAGCCCTTGTTTCTATCATAAAATAAGAAATTCTCTTGATTACTTATATTTTATTTCTCATGAAGAATCATTATCCTTTTGTATTTGTGTGTAAATTTCGTTATAAAATATTACTTACTTTAACTGAAATTTAGTGAATTGTTCTGAATGTTTCCAGGATAAAGAATCAAATAGTTTGCCTACAAAGAGCAGTGAAGGTAGTTCTGAGGAAATTTTGCTTCAGGATAATACAAGCTTTGAAATAAAAGAAGAGGAATTTGAAATTGAACCAGTTCCTTTAATTCCCAATAAAAGCCCTACAAAACTGGATACCTTCTGTGAGCAACTTTCTGCAGACAAAAATTCACATCCAAGTCCAGGAAGCTCAACTGACATTGAAGATAATGTTAAGAAAAAGAATACATTTCTCATTTCACCTCAAAAAACTCCAGTATGCATAGCCCAAAGCCTCCCCGGAATAATAATTTTACCACAGCTTACTGATATAAGCAAGCAAAATGCCTCACCTCCCAAGTACAAGCGTATTCAACCAAAGCCAGTGAAAGTGGACAGTTACTCTGCAGTTATGAGGGCTCGAGCAGGATCTGTGGGGTCCTGTACTGTGAACAAGCCTAAATCAAAACTGAATGACGGAAGACGTAGCTCTCATGCTTGGCTTCAATCTACATGTAGTCCAGAAAGTAACGAAGATAATGCATCTAAGAATATTACCTCCAACATCAAAATTGTATCTCTGAAGTCTCCTCCTTCGAAAAGTAGTTCAAGAAGAAACAGCTTTGTTGTTCCAAAAGATGTAGCAACAGAGAAACATAATTTAATCTTAGAAAATAATGATCATAAAACTAATTTTAATGGTGCTGAGATGGCTTCAAGTCTTTCTCATGGTAATTTGTCTAGTAGTAACATATCCGAGCTTATATTAAAGTCTGGTCTTGCAGGCAACTGTGTGGACTCCAGTCTTCCATCAGAAGATAGCCGTTCCCTCAAAAGGCACTTAAGTGAAAACAGTGAGTCTGTTGCAGCCAAGCGAGCCCATTTAGACATTAACAGAAGTGTAGATTTAATTAAATCATTTTTGGCAAATTCAAATGATACTTATCAGGCAAATAATTTGGCTTGTCTTCCTGTGCAAGAAACACCCATCCAACCAAAAGCTGTTGCAAACGAGGAAGAAGTTAGTGTACATGATATTGAGGGCGATGCTCTTATTGATTACTTCCGAGGGGTTACTGCTAATTCAATAAATTCTTCTCTACCATCCTTGAAAGAGAAAACTGAATCTGAGCAAAGGCAACTAACTTGTAATAACAACAAAGTAAAACAGTTGTCACAACTTCGAATGTTGCTAGAACAGAATCTTCCTAAAAGAGGGTCAAATGCATCATCAGCAGGTTTCAAAGATGCTCTAGCAACACCATCTACAGTTATGCAAAATGACACTTTGTCTCAAACAATTGGTACATCAGTGATCAGTGGAAAAAGCCTTTTATCACCTGAAATACATATTCCAAATACTCAGTTAGATTTAAGTACCTTGTGTGGTTCTGATCTTGTGTCTACAGTTATCAGTGATAAACTTAACTCCAATAATTCTCAAGTCAATGCGATTGATAGGTTATTTTCTTTTGATTTATCATCTGATTCAAATGTTAATATAAATTATACGAATGAACTTGCTGATCCTACAATATTTTTAAATTCTACAAAAAATGATTCACAGAAAGGAGAAGTTAACTTGAACAGTGGCTTGTCAGATCTAAAACAAAGTATGGATACTAATAACTTATCTAGTGCTTTTGAGTATGTGGGTCACCAAGTCTTAAACTCTAGTTCTGGACGGGTCAATACTTATACTCAAGTACCATCTGTTCCTCAAAGCCCCAATACCCGAAGGCGTGCTTTCAATTTTATGCCAATATCTCCTAGGCATACTCCTGTCCCAGATACATTAAACAATAATGCACCAAATATACCATCGCCAGTACCAAATCAGTACCCAAGAAATATGATGTCCATTGCTGTGGGACCTTCACAGCCTCCCAGCAATGCCGGAAGTCCATTTATATCTCCAAGATCTACTCCAGTTTCCATGTGCCGTTCTCGCCATAGCTCTGGTCAGAGCACTTACAGTACGTCCCGCCACACACCCTTTCAGAATTTTGACTCTGGTGTTTCTTCAGTCTCTTCCTCACCATTTATTTCTCCCCAACCTACTCCAGTACCTGTCAGTAGATTAAGACACAATTCAAGTCACAGTTCTAATAAAACAGTTACTTTTTGTTCTGTCAATAATCCTCAAATTATGCATAGCCAGTCAGTGAATAACATGGGACAGCTGCGTTCAAGACACAGCTCTGGCCCAGGTGGACCATACCAGACTGGAAATTTATGCTTGTCTAGGAGTGCTCCGTTATCACCTTTAGTGAACGAGCAGTGTCCACCATCCAATTTTGTATTTCCATCGGGCAATGAAGTGAGATCTCGCCATAATTCTGGTTCAAATGCCACCACACCGCTGTCTCCTGTCTCTGAGCAAGCATCGTCTTCGAGTAGCTGCACAAGCAATCTTCCAGATCTTTCCAGTGTCACAGAGGCTGCATCCTTGTTGTCCCATTCTCTTCTGAATGATAGTGCAGGTGACTTGCTCATCAATGGCAACCAGTCCAACTTCAAGCAAGTTCGTCAACGGCACGCTTCGAGTTCTGTCATCTACACTAAACCTTATCTATCTGTGAAAGAAACTTATTCTCCAGAGATACAGAACTTATTGAAGAACAGTGAAAACAGCGGTGATGGATTGCCCCATTCTTTGTTTAATCGGAGTCAGTCCGTTCCCTTGCATCAAATGATTCAAACCTTAGATAATAATTACTGTCTTTTGCCTCAGCCTGTAGAGGATCCAGTGCCCAGGTCACATCCCACAACACCCGTGACAAATCAAATGTTTTCATTCCCCCTTTTGAGTTCTGGCCAAGAGAATTCTTCTGTTCTCAGCAGCGACCTTCTGAACCGCGAGAAAAGCCTTGTCCCATCCATCCAAATGGAATGGGCTGGGTTGGAAAATGCTGGTGATATAGAAATGAGTTCTGCAAGGCGCAACTTGGCCAACTTTCTAGATCCACCTCTTAGTGATGATTTGCAGACGACACTGGAAGATCTGAGAGATTGTGATACAGACTTTTCGAAATTTGCACAGGAACTAGAGCTGAACCAGAATGAAGATGGAGACCTTCAATACGAAGTAAAGTAAAAACAGCTGGATGTTAAAGTTAATCAATCTAAGCATTGTTTATTCAATTCTTTAGATCCTTTTTAGATTTTTACCATTTGTTTTGTTATTTTAGGTCTTCTTCCTCTCTGTATAGTTATGCTTTAATTTTCACATTTGGGTCTTTTGCGACTAAAAAACACTTTGCATTTTACTTTGCACTCAAGCATATAACACTTATATATACATATACATATATATTTTTAAACTGCAGTCTTGTTTCTACATGTAGCTATAAAGATTTATTTTAATACATTTATAAGTCTTGTATTTAAAAGTATTCATTGATAGATTTATTCAACTTCCTGAAATTTTCAATAGTTTCTATATTGCGTACTTATTTCTGTGTAATTCGTTACTAGCCTAGCCAAGTACTGTCCGTGACCTCTTTAATAGAATAATTTTACTTGTTTGCTTTAAATGTTTATTCCTGTTTCATTATCTTCACACATTATAATGATCATAATAGAATCTTTAATACTTGAATTTTAGGATCACTAATATGACAATTATTTGAGTTAGAAAGTATGCATTCATTTTCTTCATTCTGTCAAAATAAATATCCTTAAACGTAAAAGTTTTTTCTCATTATCAATCAGGTGCAATTAATTTCTTTGCAGTACTCATTATCTAATGTTCATTTATTATATATCTATGCAAGTGACAAATTAAGGTTTTTTTTTAATATCAAGCCGCTTCCCCCCCCCCCCCCCCCTTCTCCTTGTTGCATTGTTTTTACCTGTAATTGTATGATTCCTGAAATTATTTTCCTAGAGATTTTGCATTCTTATTGGGGCATTGACATCGTATTGTTTTAAATATGCTGTTGGATACTTGATCAAAAATGGCAATTTATGTGTTGAAATTGGAAAAAATACAGTCTATGATAAAATGTTTCCATGTGACATTAGATGAAGGAACAGACTGTCTGTAGAATATTGCATTTTCTGTATTTTTGAATGTGATTGGTTTAAACATTTGAAATGTTGGATTTTTTATTTTTTTTATGACAGTTTGTCATAAATATTTCATTATGTTTTGATATTTCGAAATGCTATATTGAAATCTATATTTGATAATTTATTCAAGTTAGATGAATATTATTAATTAACATTAAAAAGTGTTATTTTAGTTATTATTTTCAAATTTATTTTATGAAAGTGACTTATGGTGCTTTTAAACCATTTGATTGTAACTAGTCAGATATCAACTTCTTTTTAAAATTATGTGAATGTTTTCCTGAATGTGGAGTTATTTTAAAATAAGTTTCAAAAAAAAAATTTTTTGGAATTAATTAATTAAATAAATAAATTATAAAATTTTCTTTAAGCTTTAAGTATGTGGCATTTAATTTGTTGAACTGGTGTAAAAAGTAAACATGGGGAACATTCTATAATTGCCAGACAGTGGATTAAAAAAAGTACAAATTTTGCACCAGCAACATGTGATGAAACTGTGCTTTGTATAAATTTGGCAAAACTGTATTAAAGCTGAAAACTGTAAAAAATAAACGCACAAGTGTAATGATATTAAATGTTCTTTGGAATCCCTTTAGAAGTTCAAATGTTTTCATTTGATAGTTTTTTGTGTACTATCTTCTGTATTTGTGCCAATGTATAGAATAAACCTACTGTAAGTATATTTTAATGCACCATTTCTTTGTAGAATGTAGGACAATTGTGGTCCATCATTTTGGTGTTTTCTGCTATTGTCTTAAAAATTTTTTTTAATTATATCTTTATTTTCATCCATTAATGATTTTTTAAAGTTATTATCTGGAATGATGCTTAACAAGTTTGAAAGAATACAAAATTTCAGCCTACTTTTTATCAGCTTACTTACTTGAAATATTTTAATTTTTAGAAGTAGGTTTCATGTATTATTGGTTTGCAATCCTGTTGAGACAAGGTCACGATTTGGTGATCTGAAAATGTTTGTCAAATCTTTTCTAAATCTTGTACTTATGCCGGATTCTTAAAAACGAATATGTAAAATTCAATTTCAAATTTTTCATGATTTTAGATGTCTCTAAAAATAAGAAATTAAATCATGAATTCCTGTCATAAAATTTTAGCAAAAGATTAGATGCTAAATTAAAAAATATGATTACAATATTAGTTATTTAAAAAAACATTTTTTAAATTCTGAAATTAATGTAATTCTCTCCATATGATCGAATTGCTAATTTTAAGGCTTTAATAATTAAAAATGGAGTATAATTGACTTTTAAATTAATTTCTGTGGTGTTTCATTTCCTCTTTATATACACAGTCTTCTAATAAAATTGGGGCTGCTAGACCTCTTCCTCCAATAAAAGGTTTGTAAATGGAAATAAGTTTTAAGAAACCCTGATTTTGTTTTATCTCCTCCAGTTCACAAAATATTTGTGAAAACCCTTAGTGTATAAGTGAATAGATTGCAATTTATAACTAAGCATAAAATTTTAAAAAGGACTTTGAATGAAAATTGATGTTTCTTCTGAAAATTAAACTGATTTCTTTCAGTCACTTACATTTCTTGTATGAGTCACCAATATTTCATTCTAAGATATCAATCAGTAAATGGGATAGAGCAGAAGGGTGGAGAATTATATAGTGAAATTTTAAGCATTTATTTCTTTGCAGTTCATGATAAATTGCTTTACTGTGTATTGAATTGTTTTTGATTCTTTATATATAAATACATATTTGTGTATAATATAATATTTTCCTCTCCTTGTACAGTTTTGATTTTATAAAACCAAAAATAATGATAATATTCATTTGTTTGATTTTTTTTTCTTTATCTTGGGGAATTTTTGAATTTTAATATTCCAGCAATCTCTGGACTTGCTGGAAAATGGATAAAATAATGATCTCATGTAATATACAAATTATATGTTTAGGATTGGTTTTGGCGAATCTTATGTACATAAATTACTTTTAGATATATATTTTTTGTGTTATGGATGTTAGTAAGTTTTTATGTTACCAACTTAAGAATTTTTATGTTTAGTTATCTAGCAAAATTTTAGCTCAGCAAGTTGCACTTCTGTGTTGCTTTTTTATGCTTATTCTTTTGTTACTTTTTCTTTATTCTTTTCCTGCCTAATACAAATACAATTAAAGTAAGATGAAATTTATGTTGAAAATCTTGCATTGTATTTTGTGTTTTGTTATTCAAGCTGTTCAATTTTTTTAAGCTGAAATATTAATTTCAGTTTTGCATGAAGACTGTCTTTTTTTAAATTTGCTTTATATTCTTCTTTTTTTGTTTGATTAGGTTCTCATTTCGAAGTTTTCTGGGGATAGAATTCATAATTTTAAATCCTATTTAAGCAACAGCTATCTTTTTTGAATAATATTCACAGTAAAATCCATACAGTAATAAGCTTTAACGCTTAAAAGCCCAATTTTTTTAAAATGTTTGACTTTCATTTCTTAAATAAAATATGGATAAATCCTATTTTGTTTTAATTATGGTTTATGACTATAAAACAATTTTTTATCAACTGACAATTCTGTGCTTTATTTCAGAAAAAATTTTCTTGATGAAATTCTATAATGTCAAACACAGATGGATTTTAATAAATGATATGAATAAGGAATTTCCTTCAACATTGTAGAATCAAATATGGTATTCCCAAGCGTACAAACAAAACAAAAAAGATGGAGCCGCAAGTGAAAATCATAGATTTATTTATATATTTTTTTTATCAGCAGTCAGGCTGCCATCTATATGTTGTAAATTGATTTAATAAATTCAGTATGTATTCTAATGGCAACATCAGGCATTAGAGCTTCAGTCTTATTCTCAAGATTTTAGAAGACAAAATTGGGTATCTTGCTTTAAGGGTTAAAATTATTCATTGGTATTAATCTTTGATTGGCTAATTCAGCGGTTCCCAACCTTTATGGTTGTGCGGACCACCTGCTGTGTAAAAAATATTGTGAGGCCCTCTAAGTAAATATACAAGTCAAAAAATAAAAACATTTATATTATATGTATATGTCAGTAATTAGTAAAGCTTTCTGTAAAAGAATTAAAAATATTTTGTTTTATAAAGCAGAAAACGAGTGAAGACTCTTGAAGCTCCCCTGACTTCAACGCTTCACTAGCATTCCGCGATCCACTAATACTCTATCCGCGGACCACGGTTGGGAACCACTGGGCTAATTCATTGAGATGGAAAATTTTGTTGCCAGCTTAAGTTTTTTTTTTTTTTAAATTTTTTACGTCAACTTATTTTGTAATATTCTAAATTGGCCATATCAATGAAATATGACATAGTAATGTAGTTCTGCAGTAGTGCAGTTCTTGTGTCAAATTTTCGTGTTATAAGAAATATAAATGCATGTGCAGTGCGCATTTAATCTGAATGAGGGATTGTGTGTATCAAGCTTCTCTCTTCTTGAGATAAAAACTGTTTTTCAAATATTTTAAGACTTAAGACCCAAATGAAAGATTATTAATTTTTTTTATATAACACTTCAATGTTTCATTGTCTATGTAAAACGTTGCTTAATGATACCTTATATTATTTTACGTGATTTAGATTTCATAAAATAAAAGATAGTAAATATAATAATAGGATGAACTTGAGCATTCTCAAGGTTAAATTTCTTTTCTTGTTTAAAATTATCTGTCACTTTAATTTCATATCAAAACTCATTAAAATGTTTTCAATCTAAATTGACTTGGTTTCTTTCCAAAATTGTCTCTTGGACTCTTTCTTTCAAAGTTGTCTTCATTAAAAATTTCAGCTAAATTTTGATTTAGAATTTATTTTAAACTTAGATGTTTCTTTTTCTTTAATTTCTTTCTCTGCATTATTATTATTTTTTTTGTCATTTTATCATTATTTTTATTTCTCCCCAGTAAAATTTTTTTTTTCAAAGGCATATTTATTAAAATTGCACTTAAAGACTATAGCTGTGCTTTAATCTCCGTTTAAGATTGTTGGATATTGTTTTAATATCCTGTATTCTGGAAGAAAATACCATTAATTGTGTTTTAAAAAATTTGAGATTTACTTCTTGAGAGTTTCAAGAAGTTATAGAGCATTAACTTCACTAATATCTATAATTTGGTTAGTTCTTCTATAATAGGGATTTATAGGGGCATTAGTAATTTTCTTGAAAATATATGTTTCTAATTACTTATGAGCTTATTAGTCATATTTATCTTAGGAATTACGCTATAAAGTAATTTTTATTTAAAATTTGATTAGCTTTACAGAACTAACTTGCATTGCATTTCTCAAAGAGTATTCCTGTGTATTGTGTTTGCCCTATGATGTGATATAATTACAAAAAAAAAAGGTCAAGGTTTAGTTTTTATTTTCTTGTTATCTGCTGGAAATCTGATATGGACTGAAATTAGTTTGATGTTTGGAAATTTTAGTTATTATTATTCAGATGTATTTAGATGGCTTTTGTGATAGTTATCTGTAATCAAAGGTTTATGGCTGTTCAATAAACATTGGCTCAAAAAGTATTTGTGCTTCAGCTACATTAAGGCATAGCATTGTATAAAATCACTGTGTCCTAACATCGCTACTGTACCAAATCATGTTTGGACCAAATTTTAAGCTGCAACACCTTCACAGCAATAATTTTGGCTCCTGACACAGTTACTTTGCGACTATTTGAGTTTTTTTTTTAATTAGTGTCTGCAATGTTAAATGTTATAATGGTGAACATACTTTATTATTTGTGCATTTAAATAATCTTGCACATTGCTTTAAATATTTAGCATATTGTATGATGAAGTTTCCATCAGTGTTGTTTAATGTAAGTTTTACATCACTGAAATACTTTTCAGCTTTCTGAGAAGGTAGTATGAGGCGTACAGGATTTATACAACTTATTTCATAAATTATCACTGGATGCTGTGATTCTCCATATATTAAGTAGATGATTTTGAAAGTTTGGATAGTTGCTGAGGTTTTCTTTTCTTTTCCCTTTTTTTTTTTTGAAAAAAAAAGAAGCTTTACATTGTGTTCAATGTCATATTACTTATTAAATAAAGCTAACTTGGAGAACTATTTGGTGAAAATGTTGTGGTCAAAGAATTCTGGTTATTCTAATTGTAATTATGTGGTACAAAATATATATATTTTTTTCCTGTGGAAGTTGTGCCAGTCTTTACTGAACAGTTCTTGAGGAACCAACTTATCAAACTGGATTTTTTATGTGTACTCATGAAATGTCATAACAGTTTATAAATTATGTGATTTATTTTTTTTCTTGTAAGCATTCTTGTCATTTGATTGCTATATTATTTCCGGTGATTTCATGGCATGTAGCTATCCAATCTCTCTGTAAGTTGGATGGTTGTAAAATAATTCTAATCTCTTTTTATTAATAAATTCTTATAAAAGTGATAACATCTTTTTGTAGATAGTGAATTGGGAATTTCATAGTTGTTAGTCAAGCTCGATGTTAAATTTTTCATCTGGTGTCTCATCACTTTTTCCATGTATTAAAATATTAAGCAATTATTCAATGTATAGCAACTGTGTTAAGTAGAAAGTTTTGAGTGTGTTATATTGCTGATATTCTGAGCGCAGATTATTCGTTTTGTAGGGTATATGGTGGTCTAAAATTCCTTCAGTGATGTTTTGTGAAAATTAAATGAATGAAATGTTCAAAAGCCAAGATTTTACTTTTTTACTTAATAAGTTAAAAGCAGTTAAAGTAAAAGCTGCCAAACATGAACTTACAGCAAATTTAATTTATCACTTAGATGCAATAAAATATTTGATAAATACTTTTTCAGCATTTATTTTACACGCTTTATGAAATTATGCCATTATACAACAGTAATTTAGTTCTTTTCATTGGATTGGTAGGTACTTTTCAATTAGTACGACAGCAGCCAAATGCAGCAACTTTATCAAGCCAAATGTGCAATTTTGTGCTGTCGTCATATACTTGGCACCTTTGTGCATGATTTGGCGACTCCTGCTAACAAAAGATAGGTGATATTTCATGTCAACATTTGTGTTTGACCAGGGAGCAAGGGGGTGGATGCCCCAAGCGCTATGGAGCCAAAACATTACTGCGTTTATGCTATTTTTAATTCAAAATATGATGAGGGAGCATAAAAATAATACCGTATATCAGGTGCCATTTATGCTTGTTGAGCTACTAATGATGACTGGGATAAATTAAAAAAACTTATTATTTTTCTGGTGCCACTTACACTCATTGCTCCACTCGTCATGGTGACAAAACATTAATATCGCTTTTTAAAGTCAAATACAATTAAAGGGCGAAAAAATGCCATGCCCTAGTTGCTATCTACACAAACTAAATCACTGATGATGATCGGGAGGGGCAAAAAAATCATATTATGAACCAGCGCCACTTACTCTTGCTACGCCACTATGCTTCGTGATGGTTGCTGTCGTGCTAAGGTAAAAATACCTGTTAAAATATGAATAAGTAGTAAAGGTTTGATATGCAACTTAATTTACTTAAATACATCTACTGATAAATATAATATGTAGAGAAATTGTGATTAAACAGCTTAGCATTTTCCTCTGGCAATACAATAGGTGATGTCATGTACATAAATAAGCTGTACTAACTGTGTCGCGCTTTTAACGAGTTTTTTTACTTATTCAAAGTATTATATTTTTGGCTCTGTATGTTTTGTGTATGTGTCTAGATAAGTTTCGGCGATTATGGCGGAGGAATGCATGCAGTGGCTTTAGAGACGTCTCGTTTCGTATTAAGATATGCAATCATATTTTATTCCTTTTGTCATTGCTTTGTTATATATTCACTACTAATCTGTGAAATGTATATTATCCTTAGTATTTTTGAGTGTGAAAATGTAACTTGAGTTTAATTTAGCTATTTGTATAACAAAGGTACTGAATTCTGAGAATACGCACACATTTCTGTCCTATTTACCATTAGCCTTGTAAATATAAGCTTTTCTAGTACTGAAAACTAGAAATTGTCCAGTTAGTTTCAATGTGGTTGAATAATAAAACTTTTTAAAAAGTAAAGTTGTTTGAGCTTTCTTTCTGCAATTTCACTTCAGAAAATAGAACCTCACCAAATTAATGAACACTATTGTCAACTTGTAGATGAACATTTTCTAAGCTCCCTTCTAAACTTATGATTTTAAAAGAAGCTATAAATAATTTTAAAATAAAGTCTGTTCTTTTGCATGTATCATATTTCACAAACTGCTTTTTAAAGTATATTTTCAAATGCATCTTTAAGTTTATTTTATAGTGAAAGGTTGAGAATTTATGGCAAATAACCATCTTTATTCTTGACTAGCTGCCTTTGGCAATCAGCTTGTTTGCCAGGAATAAGTGCTTAATTTCTATTGAATCTCTTATGCATAATTTGATATTCTTGGTTCATTTAACAAAGTATTTTTAAACTTCAAATTATGGTAGACATTTAAACTGTTTTGTTTTAGTCACATTTCACAATTGTGTACATTAATGTGCCGAATGGAGGCATGACACAACTATCTGTGTCATCTAACATCTAATGGCATGTTGTCAACGGCAACTTCACTTTCTTGTTCTTCATGTAAAATCTGCAGTTGATTCCAACATTAAAATGGTGCAGCATATTTTACATCCAAAACCATGTTAGCTGATTTAATACAGGCTAATAAAAAGTATTTAAGAATAGCAACCCTAATCCTAATATTTTTTATATATATATATGTATATATAGATTCTCCCAAAAAGTTGGTAAAATCAAGAAAAAAATTTGTAATAATACGAACATAGAATACGAAGAATCTTCATTCCTTAGCTTTTAACAATGGAAGAGAAACGTGCTATGAAATATTTGTATAAACAATGAAAATGGTTTGAATTGCATTAACCCTTTAAGGACTACTGTCACATGGGTGTGCTAGCTACTTATAGCATTAAGTGTGCGGCCATCATCAAGGGGTTAAAACAATGAAAAGCATTGTTGCCAATAAAAATTTTTTGAATTTTAAGATGGTGTAAAAAATACTTTTGCATGGTAATTTTGAAAGTTATCACTACAACTTTGCCTAATTTTTGATTAATTAAAATTTAGAAAAAAATTGCTCTGATGTGCAATTTCCCACCCTCCAAGGTACATTTGTGCCAAATTTGGTTGTAGAACACCAACAGACACACATTCACTTTTATAATTAGTAGAGATTAAGACGATTAATCAAAATCCTGGTTAAGCTACTTAAACTCTTGTATGTTTATATAACAATTCACCTTATTCTCGCCTTTCTTCATTTATGCTAAAAACACTGACACAATGAAGGAAGTCCTCTCAAGGACTGATATAAATTGCCGCTAGGATTTACACGCAACTCTCCAAGCACTGCAATGCTTGTTCACATGATAATTGTAAAATGAGGCACACCAATTTGAATTGCTGCACATCACTGCATTATTGCTCATCAGGGTAAGATTAAATTCTTTTGCATTTGAAATAAATTTCTATGTTTGTTTTATATTTTCTTTGATAACTCAAATATAATTATTGTTCTTAATATAATTATTTTAAATTATAAAATTTTTTAGTTGCAAACTTTGTCTTGCTTATTTAATGTAGTTTTCTATACACATTAGAATTGTTTGTGCATTTTAGCATTATTAGTCCAATTTAAATTATATTGATATTTTTTTTAGACTAATAATACTAAAAAGCACAAACTGTCTTATGAACTAAAATGTCATTTAAGTTCATAATATAGAAAAGGGCTCAACTTTTCACCCTCCCAGTTCACTTACAATGGTCAACATCTATAATCACTAAAATGCTTTGTATTAAGGAGAAAGAAATGAGATTATTGCGACCTTTTGGTGCTATTTAGAGATTTATTAAGCTATCATCTATGGATGAGAATTCTTTTATAAGTTTTAGCTAACCATTTTTAAACAAGCCATCCATTACATTTTCATCCCTTCAAAGAGAAAAATCATGGACCCAATCTCCCTAGCTAATCCGAGATCTTCTAATTTTCTTATTCTTTCTTCAAATTAGCTTTCTTTGGCTAATCTTTGCTCTTCAAATTCTCTTTCAACTTTCGCTATCATTATGTCAAAATCAAATTTTTACAGTAACAGTTTTAATGAAGTAGCTTAACCTACTGTCTGAGAAAAATTGGTGAAAATCCAGTCATTTTATTAAAATTCATATTATAATTCTGAATTATTCGAAATTATATTGGATTTTTACACCAGTTTTCAGGATTTTTGAAACAGAGTCATAATCGCCCCTAATTTATAGGAACATTTCTTTCAAAGCCTGTTGGCATATCATACTGACTAAACCCTTCTTGGTCGAATTTCCGACCCCAAAAAAGTATTGTTTTAATTGCTGAAAATTAATACATGTTCTATCCAGAATTCGAAAATGCAAAATATTTTTGGCAGCAAGCAGTTTTTGCTTGATCTACTGGTGGTCGTATATGTGATCTCCTGTTTTCCCTGTAATGCACCCAAGTTTTATATTAAAACAAAATATTCTCTGATAATTTATTTTTCAAATCTATTTCTTTGAGGTATTTGAGATAAAAAATATCTATATAAAAAGAATTATTAATGATACGTCAAAAATGTTTTTTAAAATGGTTTTACAACCCTACCATGAAAACAGCTTTACAGTCTTTCTTGAACATCAGGGTGTAAAAACCACATTGAAATCATTTATTGCCAAATATTTTATTGCTTACATTGTCAAAATCTCGGAATATAATGAGCCGCATAAGTAGTGACGAATTCACTTGCAACGATGCCATTTCTCTCGTTGCATAACATGCGATGCTCACCGTACAGGCACAAAGCCAAATGTATGATATGTGACACTGACCAAGAAGGGATTAAAGTAAGGGTCTTTTCCAAATTTTCTGTTGAGTTTGAATATCTCGCTCTGTAAAACTTGCAGTAATATTAGTTCACAGCTCTTCGCTGTGCTCAAAAATTATTTTGGAATGCAATAGCTGATTTGGCACTTTGAAGAGGCTCACAAAACTCAAGGGAACCCGGCAAACAATTTAAGACTGTGAAAGCGAACTACAGTGGTTTACATGAAGGCACAGTTAAATAAATAAGAGTACTAACCTGCTTTTAAAAGTCTTACAGCTCACTAAACCTGGTACTATTATTCAAAGTATCAGTGAAAAATAGTGGTGTGTATATGGAAGCAATTAATTTAAAATTTATCGGAACTCTTTTTATATTTCAATTGACTGACTGTATCCTGAGAATAATCTTATAGTGAGGTTTTCTTTTTTCATGTTAAAAAGTTATCTTTATTCCAGCAAAGCAATATTGTAACTTTTTGCTGTCTGCTGACAAGAGAAGAGAAAATTAATTTTCTCTTCTCATGCAGCAAAGAAAGTAAGGAAATATTTTGATTCTTGTTTAATATTTTATTCATAAGTTTACATTTTGCTACGTCATGTATTTGTAATCAATATTATGGACCAATTTTTTTACACAGATTTTACTTTCACATGTATGATGGCCTATTTAGTGCACAAAAAGTCTTCACTTGAATTTTTCACAAGTGGTCAGTTTAGTTAAAATAATGTCTTGCGCTTTAAGTTACATAAGGACTATTTTATGATGGTCATTGTAATTTTAAACAGACGATGAGCAGGCACTTGGGCCAGCCCTCCCCTCTCCAAATTTCCATATCATACGAGCAGGATGTTCGGCTTTGATGGACTTGACCCTTTGCACTTCGAAAGATAACAAGATGCATAATTATATACGTGCGAGTGGAAGGATTAAGTTAATGCTTTAGGAAATTGAAAAATGTTGTTAATAATTTGTTTCAATTCCTAAAAATTAATCTGTGTTTTTGCTATTATATGGTTTTTATAATAAATGCTATCCAACAAGATTGTGTAAAAGATGCATCATTCAGAATGTCGAGTCCGACTTGACATAAAAGAGCAAAGGGTTAATATGCATGAGGCTCACACATACATTGTACCTTATGAGGAATTGGGTCTCAAACAAGAGACTGTCCAATACCAAATTCAAGAATCTGCCACCATAATCTCTCTTAAAAGAGCAGAATAGACAGAAAAGTAGTTTCCAAATTTTCCCCCCACATTTTTTACAATCAAGTGAAATAAATATTTGGTTTATTTAGTTACTCATGGAATGTAACAAAATCCAGACTCTCGATATTTTCTTTTTCTACTGCCTTTTCCCCTCCTCCCCTATATTGAATAAAGTTACCACATAGTGTTATCAATAAAGTTTTAGAAGAGAATGTATTTGTTTTCGATGTACTTCGTTCAGTTACGGTACTCTCTTACAAGAATTTGGTGCGAACATGGATTATTAGCTCATTACACGAATGGCTCCTGGTAGCTTATCAGGGGGAGAAAAAACCTTTAGGATGTTTCCTTTGTTG
>BGPR01001428.1:186993-258232 GCA_013235015.1 Araneus ventricosus
ATTAATAAAGAAACTTTTATTAAGCAAATTTAGTTTTTAATTAATCATGTAACTGATTTATCATTCATCATGTTTACATCGAATTAAAATATTTTTAAACTAATAAGATGAAATTGGATTGATCACACATGTTGTACTTTGATACAAAAATGACATGGCATCCATAAACATCTCGAGTGTTTCTCTTGATTTATTGTTGAATTAGTATGACAAAACATTATCAAAACAGAATAATTTGACAGTAGAGAAAATTGAATATTTAAATGTTTAATTCATTTTAATTAAAAATGTATGTTCAAAATAATTTTTTTGAAATTATTTTTCTAATATTACTTGCACTCATTTTTGTATATTTACTTAACTGTTAATAAAATTATTGAAAATTCCAACCTCTAGTCCAAAACATTGTATCAAGATAAGTTTTATGCTTGATTTTACATCTGAAGCAAAATTTTTTTAAAAAATCTGTATTTATCAATATTGTACATTTAATGTACAGAAATTGAAGTATGCAGAGTATCTACAGAATTAGCTACATCAGTAATATGAGTAAAGATTTGTGGTAACTGGAAGTTGGAAATGTAGTTTTAGTTTGCGTAAAAGTCATATTTGAATGAATACTGCACCAGTGTATGCCTTTTTTTCTTGGAATAGAAATTTGGGATCATTTCAGTTGTAAAACCAAAAATTCCTTCCTAAAGGATTATCTTTTGTCTAATTAACATGTAGATTTTCCGCATTATTTCATTATAACATACACTAATTACTAAATGATATAATAAAACCAAATGTCTTTTTTTTTTTTAAAAATCTGCTGGTCACCTGCTTTGTTAAATGAAAGTTACTTTGTAAGCAAGATCAGTGAAAGCTGACATTTGCTTTCAGTAAGATGAAATAGAATACTCAGCCATTAGCATTCTGATTGTAACAATTTACGTCATGTAGTCTAAAAAAAAAGTGTCAGCCTAATTATAGCATTCGAATATCGGAAATCCAGAATTGTCGATTCTCGGCAATTCCGGATTTGGATAATTCCGATCTTGGATATTTCAAGTTAGAAGCGATTTTAATCATCATAAAACACATAATTCAATTTTAAATTTTAAAAACTTATTTATTACCTTTGTTTTGCATATATAAACATAATGAATATTATTTCTTTTAATTTTAACAATTTTGCAAAACATTTCATTTAAAGGGAGTTGGTTCTTAGTTTTGGTTTTGATTAAGTAACTTCTTTATTTTATTTGTATCACCATTATGTCCGATCTAGAGTCTCTTTTGAAACCTCTGTCGAGCCAGAAGGGAGAGGAAGTTGTACGCCACATCTTATTTGTTAACATTTTTATATCTGACTAGTCTTTTATGCTCTAGAGAGGGGAGAGAAGGATTGAGACTACTCGTTACCCCCCATACCTTCTGCCAAATATCGCTGACACGGGAATCTCTTCCTCCCCAGATGGTTGATGACCAGCTTCCCCGCCAGACCCCGCTCTACTCTGCTGTGAGAAAGTAAAGACATTTTAGAGCATGAATGTGTGCAGACCGATTTTAGACTATCAATGTTGATTTCAGTACAGAAGCAAAAACACTATGATATATAGTTTAAATGCCAGATGAAGGAGGTATAGGGAAATAATTTGTAATATACACCAGCTGTTGTATACTTTATATGTCTATACTCCTGATTTTTGAATTATCTAGATGATCTAGGTTATTAGTATTGACTAAGATCGGCTGATTATACAGCAATAACAGATTCCACCATCGATTGTATCAACCACAATAATGCTGAAATGACTTTTAGTGAAAAACCTTTATGTCCAAAATTAACTGACCAGCATCCTTTCAATTTTATTTTTGCATCATTAGATATGTTTTGGTGCTCAATAACCCACGAAAGGGGGAAAACTTTTTATATTAATTAAAATAATTAATGAATATTTAAAAACTTTTAATTTCTCCCTTCAGCTGCCATCTATTGCGTGCTGTCAGAAATACATTCTTCGTGTACTTGTGAATACCATCGGAGAAAATGGTCATAATAAGAATATGCAAGTGATTAAAGTGGGACTTTATGTACCATTGGGATATAAAGGGTTAAAAGCTTTTATTTTTTCAAATCAGAAATGCAATAAGCAAATTGTTTCATTAAGTAATTATAGAATTATTCTAAATTAGTTTTAAAAAGGCATAAATGTAAGAGATGTAATATGCATCACTGTACAGAGTAAGGTTAACAATTTTTTAATAATTATAATGCATCTACACTAGTCATAGATATGAATTACTAATCATTGAGTTATATAAAAAGATATACAAGATAATAAAAATAAGATATATGTAGTGTTTGGCTACCGTTGGCGATGGTTGATCTGACGCTTGGCGTAACTCCTCTAAGGGTTGCTTTCTGTAAACGAGTTAGTTGGAGTGGCGACCTCGAGAGGTGAGGTGAGATATTTAGGCCTAGTTGTGGTCGTTATTATTTTTGAATAGCTCTGGCTTTTAAGGTGCAACGTACTGCACTGTAACTTTTATGTGTCTAAGTCTGAATAGAATTTTTTTCTCTAAAATCTGGTGTTTTTTCATTTCGAAAAGACAGCAACACGACAATATACAAAAGACAATAGACATACTTAAGATATTTACAAGAGTCACTAATCATAGATGTATACATAAAGAAAAAGAAATTACCATCGGAATTCCTGTCTTTTACTTCATCATAAAATGGCTCTTTTTTGGAAAGATTGGGCTTAATATCTTCGATGCTGTGATAAATGTTAGGATTATATTCCAAATCTACTTTAGATTTTAAGCAGACATCTTCTCCCAGACCACCACATGCGCCTGTAAAAGCATAAATTAATAAGAATGAGAAAAATCCATTCAAGTCCCAAATGACAAAGATCAAATTTTAAAAAAAAAATTCTTTTTTTTTATATTTAATTTCTACAATTATATTTATGCACATTAGTTTACAATTAACGAAGAGCTTTTCTATGTTTCTAACAATTAAAAGAACAGATAAAACCGAGAAATGTCTGTACCCTGAATTTTGTTCAATACATCCACTGCAAAAATTTTAAGTTTTCACAAACACACATAAAAAAGAGACTACAAAAAACGTAGTAACTGATATAAAAGTTGTATAATCTTTCGCTAAATGCAGCTAGTCCGCGATTGCATTATTTTTGAATTTAATTTATATAAAGCAAACTTCGTTCAGAATCTTTCTAGGGATAATAATCTTGCTTTACCTGCCTTTTTCCCCTTTGAAACCATGGAGTGAATTTGTAATGATGCTCTTGTAATGTTTAAATAAAATAACATAATTATTAAAGATGAAATTGTCAGTTGGGAACCTCAATTAAGCATATATGTATTAAAAATTTAATCTATAACATCCTAAGGCTTTTTCATTTATTTATTGCTTACATAAGTGCAACATTACTTTAATTATCTTCTGCAGGTATTTCATTTCTATAATTTATATCAACCACAAACTGCCTTCAATTTGTATTACATGTTTAAGAAGTAATTCATCATAAAAGATATTGTTAGAATTGGAAATGGGTCAAGTTTAAAATGTGGCTATAACCGTAAGAGATTAAACTGGTGATGGATGGTATGAAACAAATAAAACATTTTCACTGTGATCAAGGAATTTCGTTCGTGTGCCAAGACTGAGCAAAGATTCATCTCCAAAACACTCTCCTTACTGAAATTGGAGTAACATATGCTGCACCTAAATTTTTGAAACTAACAGCAGTTAATATCTTACTCACTGCATTCAATACATCTGAATGATTTCGCCAAGAGAGAAAAAAAGAAAGGAAAACGGGGAATCCTTTTTACGATGGTATCTTAGATTAGACAATTAAACTTCTTTCAAATAATCATACATATTTGCATAATTTTTATACCTTTTTCAGCACAAGCATAAGTCTCTGAATCTTCATCTCCAAACTTAGCTTTATTGAGGTTGCTTTTCATCCCCAAATCATTATAAATATGCTTTGTACCTGTATTATTTAGAGAAGTACTTGGTGGTGGAACGCCTTGGTAAGCATAAACAGGATTGTCAAAATGTCTTCGATCTGCAAGAAATTAATCATTATATAAGAGTCGACTCTTTTAAATTACACATGGATTAAAAAAAAAATGATAAAACACAATAGAGGGAGGAGAGAGATAAGTGATATTCATAATACTTTTTAATATAAAGATTAATAATAATATAAAAAACTTTGTCACACTTATTTTTAATATAATGTATTACAAACGTTTTTTTTAAGACTCGTTTTATGCTACTTAGTTCATCAATGAATAGTAATATAAATATTGAAATCATGGTATACAAATGTTTAAATATTCACATAATGTTTTTACCCCCATATCTTTAACTTTTCTAATAGAAAAAGAAAACTAAATCATTCCATACCTGGGGATGGATTTGGATCAGCTGCATACCTAGGGAAAAAAGAATATATTTAATAAAACATTTCACAACAAATTAAAAATCCAATATGTTACATATTTCAATGAGTAAAATATTTTTTCAAAACTTTTATTATATTGCATTTATATACAAGAGGAAAGCAACAAACAGCATTAAATTGTATCAATCTTAATTTTTATTAAATTAATACAGAGGTACTCAACATAAAAAAAAAAGAGACCAATCTCTAGATTCCAATCCCATATAAACACTTATTCACCCAAAGATAACGTAAAAATTGCCGAAACTACTTACGTCACATAAGCTAATTCATCCTTTAATCTTTTCAGACGTCTTCTGTAATACAGGATAACTAGAATAATAGCTATCAGTAAAATTACAGCTAAAGTGACACCGCCAACAACTCCAGCACTTGTTGATGAATTATCTTCATCCATTTTCTGAACACTCTGGCCCATCAAACCTAGGTTATATCAATCAAATATTAATTCAAGAATACTTGAAAAGAACCTTTCTGACCTGAATTTTTCTGTAACTAAATTGATTCGAATGAAAATTTTATATCAGAAGTCCAACTATGTTGGAAAGGGTTAAAATAAAATAACACCATATGTAACCATGTGTTACTATGTTAAATGTAACTATGCTTTGATACACTATTAGAATATAATAATTCTTATATACAGGGTAATTCTAAAATGTTTGGCAAAAATGTAAAGGCTTGAGGTGGCCAAAATAAGCAGAACTATAAATACAATAAATAGAACAATAAAATGAGTGAACAGAAAAGGTACAGTAACATGTTGGCACTTACAAGAAAATATGAATAAACAATGACCAAGAAAGATAGGCTACATCAAAAGGAATAAGTATTTAAACGATTAAAATTTTTTTACTATAGAAGCTTCAAAGCATTGACGCTTGCATGGATTGTGGCATCCATTAGCAAAGATTTCCAGCATTTCTGGCACATTTCCAGAAGCAACTAGAAGTCTATTCATTAGATTTTCATTGCACTCAATGGAGCTTTCAAAGAGACTTTTAATATGTTCAGAAAGGAAATACATGCATGTCAAATCTTCTTATCATACAGAAGCTGCGGTGGCCTAGTGGTAAGGTGTTAGCCCCAGAACCGAAGAGTTCCAGGTTCAAAACCCAATTCCACTAAAGATATGTACTGTATTGGGCTAGTTGCATGTTAAATCATACCTGGGGGGGCAAACGTCCTCCTGTTGGTGTGGTGCAGAAGTTTGGAGAGAGTAGTTGCCAGCTCAGGTGTTGTTCTCATCATCTGACTGTGGTTCAAAATTTTGAGGTTCATCCCAAAAAGTAGCCATCGTGTTGCTTCAAAACAGGACTTATCATACTGTGGTCAAGGAACAGATTTTGCTAATTGTGGGGTGTTAAATATAACCAAATGTGTATATGTAGCTTTATCATTATCTTATAGCACCTCCACATGCCACTAAAAAAAACGTTCTTATTTCAGTCTCCTCTACCTGCCTTTTTTACCAAATATTTTAAAACCACCTGTATAATAAGGGTACTTTAATTTATAAGGGTATGGTAAAATACAAAATGACTGAAAATACGTCACTTACGTATCTCGCAGTTCTCTCCTCCGTAACCATATTTACAAATGCATCCAGATATGGCATTACATATGTAGTTTTCATTTTTGCACTGGCACTGCTGCATGCAATGATCACCGTAGTATCCTTCAGGACACACTAAAGAAACAAAAATGCTAAATTATAAAAAATGAACAATTTAATTAATAAAATAATTAATAAAAAACAAATTAATAACGAATTTTAGATTTATTCAAACAACAACAATAACAAAATAACACCAAAAAACTTAAAGTAAGCATTATATAATGCTTACAATGATAAATATTACTATGCACTCTTTTACTAAAAATTCTAAACCTATAATAGATTATTATTATATAAACTATAAGCAAGACTAACAGTTATCTTAATACATTTAGAATTATAAAAAATTCCACAAATTTTCAGTAATTTTAATTATTATTAGCCTTTTGTAATTGATATATTGTCATTAATGAAGCTTCATAGGTATAATTAGAAATGAAATAGCTAAACATATTAAAAAAACTGACTAATCATTGAATGCTAATGGGTCTGTCTCACTTTACTTTACTTTAAAATATAACTAAAAAGGAAGCTCTAAAATGTGCATTTTTTTTTTTACATATTTTAAAACTCTTGCATGGTCATTTGAAAGTAAAAAAAATCATATTTCTGCAATAATCGCAATCCCTACCTTCTGTACAAAGAGAACCCATCCATCCTGGTGAGCAGCGACACACACCATCATTTCTGCGACAATAACCTCCATTCAAACAGCTGCAGTTCTCTTTGCAGAGAAGACCAAAGGTACCATTTGGACATGCTAAAAATGTAATTAATTTTGAGACATGAATTTTGTAAAACAAAAGCTTTTTTTTTTCACCTTTATAAATATTACTGTCAAAGTGAAGAATTCAGTTATTTCATAAAACACCAAGCTATTTAACAAAAAATGAACGAAAGAGAAAGTGTGTAAACAATCACTAATTCCACAGATTAACTAATAATTCTATGAAATAACTAGACATTTATAAATTAACAAATGATAGACAGATTGCAAAATAAGAACACAGTTCTTTTCCATGGGGGGGGGGGGAACGGCTCTTTATCGCATCATCTTACTTACTGCAAAAGTGAGAAGTGGGATGATTTTAGATTTTTATATATTTCTTTGTGTAGTTAAAAACCAACATCCGTTTTAAAAAATTAATTTTTAAGTTCTCTACCTATACCAATAGCAATAAAATCTTGAACAAGTCAAACTGACTCACTCCATAAATATTGCGTTAATGCATTCAAAATTAGATAGTGTAATAAATAAAGCATTGAAAATATCCATAAAAATAAATAATTTGGAAACTTACGGATACTGCAGTCATCTCCTTTCCAACCAGGAGGACACTGGCATTCACCTGTAGCGGGACTACACTGCCCATAATTTTTGCATTTACATATGAATTCACATCGAGCTCCAAAATGGCCAGAGGGGCATGCTAAAAATTTAAATTATGTAAATATTTCAGATAACTTAAAAAGAATATACATATCAAAAATGGATGCCTAAATAAATGATTCTTACTTTCACTGCAGCTTAGACCTGTGAAACCAGGGTTACAATGGCATCGTCCAGTGACGTGGTGACAAGTTCCATTACTGTTAATGCAAAGTGGACATGTTTCTGAACAGTTGTATCCAAAGTATCCAGCCTGACAAACTGCAAAAGAGAAATTTTTCTTTTCATATACCATGGTTACCTAAGGTCATAAAATTTAGCTTTTAAAAAAAACAGGCACGTAAAACTTTTTTCTGATTTTGCCTGCAGTAAAGTCTTGTTTAAAAAGAGTGGAAGTAAGATTATTTGTAAAGGTACCTAAACTGTCTCAAAAAATACTCAATTAATTCAGTTTAGTTTAGCTAGATAAACATCCTATCTTGAACAGGAGTGGTGTTAGAGTTTGCCCGACAGGAAGGCACGACCTACTGTATGAGGGGAAGAACATAATGAAAGTGGTCTCAAATTTTCACCAGATCTTGATTTATCAACTAGTTGAATACCCTGCACAAAAATTATCTCCGGTGAGGGGGGGGGGGGGGCACAGCATTCCCTACAGTGCCCCTGGTCCCCCCACTGGCACCACCTCTGGTCTTGAAGTTACCCGAGAGCTATTTTGGGATGAACCTCGTAATTTGAAACCGCAATCAGATGACATGGACACCGAAGGAGGGAGCATCCCAGTCTCCAAACTTGTATGACATATCAATGTAAAGATTTCTGATACTTGAAGGTAGATATAATGTGCATCAGACCAACATACATAGAAGTTCAGTGGAATCTGATTTCGAACACACAATCCTTTGATTCCAAATTCAGTACCTTACCACTAGGCCACTGTGCCCCACAATTAGCAGAGAGCAATTAGTCAGGAGATAAAAAGATACATTCGCAAAAATAAACAAAAATGTAATTATATTATTTCATATACTCACTTTGGTCACAATTCTTGCCAGTCCATCCTCTCTC
This sequence comes from Araneus ventricosus, assembly GCA_013235015.1. Taxonomy (NCBI): domain Eukaryota; kingdom Metazoa; phylum Arthropoda; class Arachnida; order Araneae; family Araneidae; genus Araneus; species Araneus ventricosus. The sequence goes on from BGPR01001428.1 coordinate 195,569, forward strand.
ACATACGCAAAGACCAGTGGTGATATCACAAGATGAATTATTCTTGCAATCACAAACATTGCCACACTCAGGTCCCCACTGACCACGATCACACTGACTGTCACATCTTATACCTAAAATTGGAATTTAAAAAAAAAAAATCATTTTGCTAAAAAAGGCAGTTTTTTTTTTACATATATATTCTTGATATTTTTACTAAGTAGAAATCATAGTTCTGTAGTAAAATATTCAAACCTTTCATATTCCAGAATATGTTAATGTAATCTTAACTTTCAAAAAAAATTAATAGACTTTCAAATAAAATGCATCTTTATACAAATAAATGAAATTAAAGACTTAAATTTTTGTATATTCATATTCTGCAGATTCAGAAATTAAATATTTAACACTTTTCAATTCTTCACCAGCAAGTTTCATAACAATTAATTTGTTAAATTTTACAAATAGACTTCTTTAGTCGATTTTATAATCTTATAAGCACATAAAATTGAAATTTTACTGCAATGCATTTTATGAATTAGATGAACATGTGGTGATTGGTATCTCTAACCACCATGGAAACAAGTCATCAATTATTTTCCCATGCAGCAGCCATATGGAAATCAGACCAGACAGCACTACAACTTGTTATTCATTCAACTCTACATTTAATGTATTTTGTTCTTGTAGTATCAGTATCAACATCATGAATATCATTTGTTAGTGTTTGTTAAGTGTTCATCCAAATGTTTGTTAATAAACGTTATTCGCTAGATAGCTTTATGTGCTTAGTTTAAAACTAAAAGCTACAAACATAATGGAGTATTTATGTGCACAATTTTAAAAATTACACAGCAAAAACACATTTAATATATCGGTTGAACTCTCAGAAGTCTATTTTAATTTATTCACAGTCACACCACAAAAATAACAAACATACCGTTCCATCCTTTATGGCAATGGCACTGTCCAGTAACATGGTCACAGCTGTCAGCATGATTCCAGTCACAGTCACACTTTTGAGAACAGCTGAGCCCGTATGATTCATGCTGAAAGTAAAAAAAAATAAAGTATAAAGAGTACTATCAAAAACTAACAAAATCACAGCATACAAAAAACACAATAATTTAGAAGATGAACATAGCTCTATTCTTTAGCCAAGTAATTATTCATATGAATAAAACAGCAACATGAAAGAGGGAAGGGAAATAAATTCACACTTATATTTTTCAATTATGGTACACATCAAGCAGCATCAAGAACATAAAAACTGTCTTTAGATAGGCAGCTTAGTTAAATATTATTAATTTCAACAATAGAATTAGATTGAAAATATTTCAAGTAGTTGTGAATATACAGATAATTCTATTAGAACATACAGATTTAATAAATAAGGATAATTAAACAGTATTTGTTGATTCTTCATCATATCAATTTTGCTTTTACAAAAATCCTGGATTTACTGAAAAACATTTTATATCAATCTTTATTAACCCCTTAAGAGTTTCATTTTCTTTGCTATCTAATAAATACAAGCCCTTCTGATTTGGAAAGGGATTGTCATTTTCATTCATCTAAGAAGGCATAGAACATTTTCATTCATCTAAGAAGGCATAGAACATTTTCATTCATCTAAGAAGGCATAGAATACTTGAGCTGTTTATGAATTTTACATAAATTTTGGGTCAAATTATAATGTTGATTAACCCTTTAACTGCGGGTGTGGTTTATAAATCACATGTTGCAGCTGTGGCTTATGTACCTCTAAATTATAAAAAAAAATTCTCAAATATAAATATAATTCATTAAATATTTTTTCTTATCATTTATCTTACCACTAAATTATAAAAATATTTTTTTTATAAAAATAACTAAAATAAAATCTTAAATTCTTATGGTTAATTACAAAATGCATACTTATTCAAGCACATATTTTGATTGGCCACTGTATGACAATAAATGCATAACATTATATTTCTTTTTTTGAAGTTAGAGCGATCGGCTGTGCTAAAAGTAACTGCAGTTAAAAGGTTAATGATTAACTTTTAGTTGACGAAACAAAAAATGTTATAATTAGATGCACGTATGGCATACAGCACGACTGTTAAGGGGTTAATGATCATCAAATGCCAGAGATTTACCAAGAATTTCTATCTTAATATAAATAAAAGTCATTGTGGCTACGTTCCACATCTCCTCCTAAATCAATGGACTGCTTTCAACCAAATTTTGCACACTTGTTATTTAAGACAAGGGGAAGACGCTTATGAACTTTTCAAAGTCCAAAAGTTAATTAAACAGTCAGTTAATTGGAAATTAACCAAAACCGTCTTTCCGCAGTAGCTTTGGAGCAAATTGTTTCACAAAAAAATATTTTTATACCATCTTAAAATTCAAAATTTTACATTTCCAATTACACCAATTTCAATTTTGTGCCATCTTTCATTCAATTTTTATTAATTTTTCAAAATTTAATTAATTCAAATTATTAAATTAATTAATTATTGAATTGATGCAGATGATTTTGAATGATATAGATTCTCTGTCGCTAGGCAATGGTGAAACTTTGAACACGGCCGATGCAGTATATTTTTACCATTCATTATTGAAATGCCCAGTAGTTTCCCTAAGTGTGGAGTTGGCTTAAACATTATTCCTTAAACTAAAAAAAATCATAAATTTACATTTCAAAAATATTTACTTTTCAAGACTTATTTTGGTTTTATCAAGACTTTCAAGGATGTACCTCGCATTTTGTGTTACTTTGATATAATTTTATGAATTTGTCAATTTGGTTTAGAAGCGTTCCACATCTCTTCTTAAAACACTGAACCGATTCCAAACAAACTTTGCACACTTATTATTTAAGGCAAGAGAAAGATCACTGTCAACTTTTCAAAGCCTAAAAAGTTATTTAAAATTTCAGTTTATAAAAAAAAATTTAAAAATTCGGTGAAACTAATTTTACACCTTATTGAATTTCAGAAAATCAGCTTACGAGTGACACAAATTTCATTTCTGTACAATTTGTTTCTCTCTTTTTAAAAATTTAAGTTAATTTTATACACAATTTGCACCAATATTTTTTATTGTTGAAGAACAAGAATACAAACGAAGAACTTATGCCATAATACATTAGCAGAATTCTGGAAGAACACTAAAAAAAATTTTTAAAGTACACGATTCACAACGATGATAAACAATTTATATTAGGAACAACTATTGATTTGGTTTATTTTCATGCTTTCAAATCTTGAAAAATTAATTATTTAATTAATCGTTTCAAAATACAGTGGAGTCTCCCTATAACGAAATCGCTTGGTTCCAATTGAAAAATTCGTTATAGAGAAAATTTCGTTATACGGAGATTAGAGATTTTTGCTGTTATTTAAGTAAATGTTCCAAACTTTTCAATAGGTGCGATAAGTTCATATGTATTTAATTATGATTTTCAATTAAAAATGAAGTAATATATATTATAAATTTGTTAAAATTATACTAATTTTTATTGTATAAATAAAATGCTTAAAAGTTAAGACAATTCACCAATTTAGAGAATAATATGTACTGGTATGTACTTACATTTATTTTACTTGAAAATTTCTGTTATTTTGCATTGCTTTGCATTTCGTGATGTTAAATTTTCAGAAAAACTTTTACATTTTAAGAGTGAGTGGTTCCAGAAACAGGCACATGTGAGCAAATTGGTTGCACAGAAATTATCAACTTTCTTCAAAAATGACAAAAATCGAAAAGATAAACCTCTGAAAAAATTCGTTATAGGGAGACAACCACTTCGTTATATGGAGAATATTTTGAATGTTATTTAACATTCCGATTAAAAATTTCGTTATAAGGAGAAATTCGCTGTAGAGAGACTTCGTTGTAGGGAGACTCTACTGTATTCATTAAAACCTTTCTTATACTTCAGTATTTGTTAAGAAAAGTTGATCTATCTATATAACAAATAATTAATAAAAAATTAATTATTGATATTTTTTAAAAATCTTCTGGTTCAATTGATATTTTCATTTTAATTAAAAAACGTTTCAGATCATAAAAGGATTTTGTATCATAATATTTTATATAATAGTAGTTTTTACATTAAAAATATTAGACATGAAAGTATTTTATCCGGAGAAATGCCAGGAGTATCAGCTAGTTTTAAATATTATTCAATAACGAAAATTTGGATTTGAAAGAAATATCACCTTAACAGTTTAATATCAAAATAAATTTTATATTATTCTAATTCTAACACTTTAATGAGGATAAAATTGAAGAAAAGTCAGAATACGATAAATACTTTGCACTTCTGTTCACAATGATCTCCTGTGTACCCAGCTGTGCAGCTGCACTCTCCAGAAAGAGGATCACAGGCAGCTCCATTCTGACACTGGCATTTGTTTTGACACTGCAAGCCATACATACCAAGATGACAAGGAAGATTGCAATTGATGCCATTCCAACCTGCCAGGTGAATTAAACATAAGAAAGGGCAAACACAAACTGGAAATAAAATTACTGCAGCTGCCAAACATAAAGAAAATGCTATCATGCTTATAATGTGGTTAACCGCTTAAGGACCGAATTATTTTGCAACCTACGGTACTTAGAACGAGTTAACTCGGGTAATGTCCTTAAGCAATTAACAATTTTAATTCCTCATGATCACTTTTAAAGTATAGGATAATTTAATTCCAGAAATTGAGGAGTTAAAAGTAGAAGGATTTAATTAAACATCGTCTATTATCTCTACCAAGGAACTAGTTACTTTTCAATGACTATGTAGTAAAACTGAGTGAAATAAAATTGTTCCTTACCTGGAGTACATGAACAGTACCCTGACGTATGAGAACAATTAGCACCATTTTCACAGGTACAATTATTGGCACAATTTCTTCCATATTTGCCGACTGGACATTTGTCTTCACAGCTTAAAAAATCAAATTTACATCTGAATATTAGTATACATACAACTTAAGTCACAACAACTACTGATGTACAAAACACACAAATAAACATAAAGTGAAATTAAATAACTCTATGACTTCTTATAACACATTTTATTAAGTTAGTATGACTGAAGAAAATATTTTTAAACCTATATAGACAATAATCTTTTTCATACAGTTTGTAAGGAAATAGGCCATTTTTTAAAAATTATTCAATATTTTTTAAATAAATATTTCAAAAATAAACCTTTTTAAATGCTAATATATTTCACTAAACAATAAAATGCAGTGGACAATTAAAAGTTTATTATATATATACAAGGAACCATGGTTTGTTAGTCAAAAAAAGACGAATATAGAATTAGAAACAAATTTATTTTCATTATTCATTATAATTTATCAGGTAAGTTCTATATTAGTTTAGATTCATTAAACTATTTTGAAATATCCAATTCCACCTTTAACAATTGTTGCAAGAGCTTCCCAGTAGTGTACTTTGAGATAAACATTTTTAAAAAAAGGTACTCAAAAATATTTAACTTAAATATTTAATAACTAAGTGAGAAAAAATTATGACATATAGCAAATATGTTTAAACTACACACAAAAAACTATGGTAATAAAAATGTAATTATGCAAATTAAATTAAAAATAAATACATTTTAACTTTTTCTGGGTAAAATCATTATTTGCTTGAAAACAAAATTAAAGCTTGAAGAAAAAAAACTAAGATTTTATATTTAAAATGTGTCCATTATTAGAGATGAATAATTTTCTTAATTAATAAATTAAAATAATGTTGACTTCTAAACCCCATCAAACCCCTCTTCAGCCCATATTAAAAGTGGAAATGCATAGACAGGCATGTTACTCTGGTGATGCCAAATGGCCCTACAGGCCTGGAAAAGGCTAAACAATGAAACAAATTTATAAGAAAAATTTCAGTAAAAAACTAAAATATCTAAATCATGTTTTTAAAAGTAAATAATCAAAAAATTACTTCTTTCCAATGTAACCAGATTCACAGATGCAAGTTCCATTTACTGGATCACAGAGAGCACCATTGTAACATTCACAGTTTTGTTCGCAATTAAGTCCATAGGTAAGAGGTGGACAAGGGCGACTGCAATAGTCTCCAGTCCATCCAGGCAGGCATTTGCATCGCCCTGACCAGGGATGACAGCTGGGGGGAAAAAAGAAAGGCAAATTTAAATAAAGAAATATTACTGAGAACAAAACTGCATAAAAACAATTTACTAAAAACTGCTGTCAACTACTTAATTGATTATAAGGGATTGGAAATCTTTATGTTAAAAACTTTCCTAATCTCAACCATAAAACTGAAATATTAACAGAATAAATACCGGATAGCATTAGAAAATTTATCAAATAAATAACTCAGCAAAATTTCGGATGACATAATTACCCTCAAAACTTTTACAACCATGAATGATTGTTACAAATGTATACTAAGAAAATTAATGATTAGTTATAATTTTCAAATTCCCTAGTACTGACAGAATATTTTTTTTCTTAAGTTAAGAATTTGATTTTTAAAACCTGCTTTTATTAGCATTTCTTGAGCAATGGAGCAGCAATAGGATATTTTACACAAAAATACAGTTTCAATTCAGATATCGATGTACAAGAGTATTTGGGAACAGAAAGGTACACTATATCTGCGATTTTCTTCTATTAAAAAAAATAAATAAAGACGGGAATTTTACTTTTTCAGTTTTCTTTTAACAGTTAATGGGAAACTTTATATCAGAGACAATGGATTTCTATAAATGCCATAGCTGATAAGAATTCAGTACATTTATAAATTAAAAATGCTTACCTAATCAAAAAATAACCTCTTCAAAAAACATTTTACCAAAAACAAATTAGCATTAATGTAGCAAATTAAGAGAATGTATTGTACACAATAAGTATAAAAATTAAAACATCAATGATAAGAATTTGATGAAAATGCCCTAAGCAGAGAATAAAATTCTAAACTTCACAAAAATTTTGCACTACAAAAATTAATCTGTATTTCATTGAATTAGAAATTAATTAAGGAAAAACTTTACTTACAGTTCAGTGTTATCTTGTTTACACTGGCATATCTGATCACATTTTGTTCCAAAATACTCATTTGGGCATACTGAAAGGGGAAAACAAAACTTGTTTAAGAACTGGAGTTAAAAATAACATTTTTTTTTTATTAAAAAAGAAAAAAATATATAAAAAACGCATTTTTTAAAAAACATTCTTGTAACATGACCTTTATTTAGTATTCAAAATACTTTTATTTATTTATATATATTACTTTGATTTTTACTTTTGTTTTCTGCTTTTCGTTACTTTCGAATCAATCTGGGATTGCTTTTATTTCCTTCATTTTTTACTTTTGGCTATATTTGTATGATTTTTATCAGTTTACTTTGATTTATAACTTTAAAACTTATTATAAAAGATTACCGAGTACAAACAAAAACAATAAATGGTTTTTAATTAAAAATCAAAATAATAGAACTCATCATGTAACTATTATTCATTAAAATGCATTAAATATAAAAATTACTGAAGTCAAGGATGAAGTACATTATAAAGAATCAAATGGTTGCGATTTCACCAATTTTCTAAAATTAGAAAACACCACCAATAGACAATGTATCAGCAATTTAAAAAGAAAAAAAACATAATTGTTGGAAATTCAAAATGAATGTATATTTTAGATCTCAAATGCACAAATTCCGAGCAAAAATTTAGTCAACTCTTGATTGAATGGACTAATTGGGGTGACAGGGTGTCCATAAAATTGTAAGTTAAATGGCTGCAATGCATCTCGTAGATATAAAATCTATTAAATTATATTGTCACAAGAATAAAAAAGAATTGAAAAATATGATTTAATAATAAAATTTATACACCCGAAGCAACTTGTAACACAAGAGAAAAGAGAACTTTCCAACAACTCATTGGACTTGGAATTTATACACTTAAGGAATATTCCAGAATTATCCAGCTGGAATTTTAAAGAAAGATATAGAATTGGCTAGAACATAAATAAACAACAAATAACATTTTGAATTGCAATACCAGTCCTTGAATTAATCTAACGTGGCAGGGATTAATAAATAATAGAATTACAGCCTAATGTTTGAGCAACTGAACCACGATGACTGCTGGCTGGGTTTCTTTGTGTTGCAATATGTTCATCAGGTTTTGATAATTTTTCCATTATAATAATAATTAATTATAATTAATCCCACTGAAGATAAAAACAAGTATTCTGTAAGAAAAATTCTAATTGTAATGCAAGAAAAAGAGTTAATAGATGCTGAATGCATGTGTATTTATTAGATATCATGACTAACCAAGGATTAAAGCATAAATTGCATTATCAGCAATATTTAAAATTGGATATTACACTTGATATTATATTGTATAATGAAAATATTAAATATACATTATTATCTGAAACCCAAAAACTCTTTATAACAGCTTATCAAAGGGTGAAAGGTTTTTGCCACTATAGTTTTTTTCTCACAACTACATATGCTATATTAAGATATATTATGTGTGCTGATTTGAAGTCTGTTAAATCAAGGATTTTCTGCACATTTTTATGTTTTACAGCATATAAGGAGCACATACTTCTACTTTCACATCGTTCTCCAGTAAAACCAGCAGGACATACACAAGAGCCGTCAACTGGATCACAATTGGCACCATTATCACAACTACAGTTCTAGAAAAATATAATAAAAACAGTTTTTTTAAATACACTTTTACTAATGTATTAGAGAGTAGAAATTTTTTATTTTAACCCTTTATATCCCAACGGTACTTAAAAGTTCCACTTTAATAACACTTATATCTTTATAATATGACCTTTTTCCTTGACAGAATTCGCAAAAACACAATGAAAGTAGTTCTAACAGCATGCAGTAGACAGGAAACGAAGGCAGGAATTTTAAAAAAATTAATTATTAATTTAATTAAGTTATTTTAATTTATTAAAAAGTTTTTCTTCCTTTCCTGGGGTTATTCTGCCCCAAAACTTATCTAATAGTTCAAAAATCAAATTTGCTGGTAAATTAATTCGGTAAATAAAGGATTAAAAATTTTCTACTTTTTAGTTATTTATTATAAATATTATGGAATATTGAAAACAATTATTTCTGAAATTCTCTATCAGGTGCCACTGGTATGGAATCAAAATTTAATTATATTAATCAATCTTGATAATTAAATTCTGAAAATATTAAAATGCCACTGAGAATACAAAAGTGTACAAAATGTCAAAACTCTAACACATCATCACTCTTTCATCAAAGAAGTGAGTGAAAAATTGATTACAATATTCTATCTTTACAAACATGAAGCAAGTAAAGTTAATCAGAAGTGTTTGAAAATGAAATGGAAATCAGTGAAAAATCATTTTAATTCATTTAATAACAACTATATAATCAATATGGCAATGCAACACAACTTTTAGGTTCCAACTAGCTGTGTGGCCCGGCGTTGCGCTGGCTATCTCGATTCCCTTTTATTAACTTTTAGGTTCCAATAAGCAAAAACAAATTCTTTATTCAAATGACAAATTTTGATGGAAGAAAATTAAAATTTCAGTTACAGATACATAAATACACAGTGAATGTAATTAAATAGCACTACATGGGAGCATAATTTACAAATAATACGTGAAGAAACAAATATAATATAATAAAAACTTCTTAGAGCGGCCAGCCTTCTGAATGGCTACTTTTGATTGGAATCGAATTTTTGGCTCATAGACACAACATTGAAATAATCCCTAGGAATAGCCATCGAACCCGTTTGAGTGGAAGGGTGGTCACTCATGCAATTTCAATGAAATTTGTTCCTTTTATCTGCCTGACCTTGGTCCTTTTACAATAAGAAACGGGAGAGAAGAAAGGGCAACAAAAAGTACAAACAGTCTAAAGCAATACCAGAAATCAAATTAAAAACACAGGGCAAGAAGCCACTCTCGCCATAGCCATAGGTTTTGATTCTGAAGAGATGTCCAAGTCAGTTTTTCTGAATACAGATCAGCATACAGAAGTTTGGTGCTAGTATGATAGTGGGAAATCGGCAAGAAAGTTAATTGAATCTTTTCAATTACAGAAGAACACAAATATAAAAATTCATTAAAGAAGTTGTGATTTTTTAAAAGAGCAAAGGAATTTTAAATTTCACGGTGTCAAAATAATTAAACAAAAGCATTAGGAAAAGTTTACAGACAATCTTCAACATATAGTACTTTTTTCTATGAAAACTTCAAAATTCACTAAGTCAGAAGTAATGAATTAAGGCTTGTTTTTTAAGTATTTTTTCTTCTGAATCCTAAAACCACTTAGAGCAGTTGATTTTGTCTGGAATGCAGGATGGCCACTATCGAGAGATTTAACTGTACATCATTAGAAAAATTTTTTTTTATAAAAGATAATGAGATCCTTTGTTAAAATTTTCCCAACTGAAGTTGTTGCAAAGAGAGAGAATCCTATTAAAAATTATGAAATTAATTGGATTTCACATATTTTATCACAAATGATTTTGTTTATAGTATTACTTTGTCACAAAGGAAATAATGCAATATCCAATTGATATTTGCCTACTGCAGCAAAGTATTGGTTTATTTACAAAACACACTGTTATCTACTACAAAGATAAACATACATAATAAATTCCTATTCTATTTATTAATCTGACTTGCAAATATAAAATTCCGTAATTGGGGGTATGTGTCACATTAAAAAAAAATTGTGAATCATATAAACTTACATTTGAACAATTCAGACCCCAGGTGCCAAGTGGGCATTCATCTTGACACCTCTCACCCCTATAACCGGCAGCGCATGTACACTTTCCACTTAAATGATCACAAGATGCTCCATTATAGCACACACATCTTTCTTTGCATTCTTTGCCATAATAACCAGGCGAACAAGGATTAGCACAAACAGCACCCTTATGAAAAAAGAAGAAAAGTAAATTTTCTGCTTAAATATACCTTGAAAAATTTTAATTATTTTAAAAAAGATTTGAATATATATTTTTTAAAAAAACCAGTTAGTCTTGGGAATTTTGTTATTATATTACATGATTTAAAGCTACATTTCAAGTTTCATTCACAAGATCAGAATATTTGTAGACACTTACAGTCCATCCAGAAGGACAGAAACATTCTCCTGTAACATGATTGCAAGTACCACCGTTCTGGCAATCACACTTATTCGCACATGATTCTCCATGAGTTCCTTCAGGACAGGGTTCAGTGCATCTAAGGCAATAAAATGTGTGAAAATATTATAATTAGTATTTTTCACAGAGATTTAAATAAAACCATACTTAAATGATTTTTGATCAAGAGAACACATGAGAATTTTGTTATGACAGAACTGCAAAAACATATTAAAAGAAATTTTATTTAAAAAAGAAATTTAAAGCTAAAAGATTTTAGAACACAGTATTTGATATACAAGAAAAAATGAACACTGACAAACTTTTCGATCGATTCTGCATATAGAAGGGGCACCATTCTTTCTTGCAGCTTTATTAAACCCTTTCAAGGTCTATCTATTTCTAGTAATAGTATAATAAAATAACTTTGAAATTGAGATGAATTTAAGAAAAGACATTCATTTAGCATATTAGATGACATTAATTTTTTGTTAATTAATTTCATTAATTAATAATTAATTAAAAAGTCAAGACACTTTTTTATGCTTTGAGATAAGAAATTGGAACGTATAGGAGGATTTCTTTTATCGAAAAATTTGAAGAAAACTTTACTACTTTAATAGCTTACCTTGCATGTTTAAAAAATTGATGAATTTGGTGGTAGGTTAGGAATTAGGTTAGTATACTTACCATGGCCATATAATTTTTAAAAGAACACAGAGTATATCCATTACTAAGAGAACCTGCAGACGACTTCGGAAATCACACAAGAATTTGTATATTTCAGAATTGAGCAAAGTTAAAAGTGACACACTGGCCAACCAAGACAAATATAGATCAAGTATTTTGAGCTAACAATTATTTTTTTAATTATCTCTTAGTGCAATTACAGGCTTGGATTTTTGACTATATTCCAGCTGCCTGTAATACTTTCCATTTCTCGGAACTTATACTTGAAGGTGCCACGCTTTAGTTCTTTTTCATAATAAGATAAAACCTTATAACGTATCAAAAACACAATAAGTTAATAAATGAGACTAAATTATAATAATTACAGAGGGCCTCTATAACCAGGAGCACATTCACAAGCACCAGAAACAGGGTTGCAGGAAGCACCGTTTTCACATCGACATTCTTGTTCACAGTGATAGCCATAAAATCCTTCATCACAGGGTTCACTGCAGTCTGAACCTTGCCAACCTGTAAATTTATTGAAAAAGACATTGAAAAATGGCCAATTCAATGAAGCTTATTACTTTGATTGTGAATACAAATTAGAATAAACTGGAACTATACACTGTTAATGATAAGATGATACTAAAAATTATATTAGTAAATGAATAATGAAAACATAGTACTTACCAGGTTTACACGAACATCCACCTGTTACAGGATCACACAGAGCTTTGTTTTGACAAATACAATCTCGTTCACATTGAGGTCCATATTTGCTAGCAGGACAAGCTGAAAAAATTTAAAATAAATGTTAGCACGCTGCTTATAAGGTAAAAAACAGTTTAGAAGAATTATGCCTCATGATTTTGATGAAGTATAAATTCAATAGAACTGCATTAAAATCAATAAACTTGTAGAAAAAATATAAAAATATGATTTCATATAACTTTCATTTAAAGCAAAACTTCTTAAAGTGTCAATTACAGATCAAATTTTGGGATTGTGAAAATTCCTGCAGAGCTTTTCTATCCCAGATTCTTCAACATTTGTAAGCAAATTGAAGAAAAACACAATGAAAAAAAGCATTTCTTTCAAATTTGTTAAATAGCCAATTATAATTGAATTTTCTTCTATCAGCCATTAAATTATACTTTACTTTCTTATTTATTTTTGAACTTTTAAGATATCTCAAAACTTTCTGCAACTGAAAATGCACATTCCTAAAAATAATCGGAATTTTCAGATATAATTATTTCATTATAGTTATATATCCAAGTAGTAGTAACAAGTAATCACTTATAATTATTTCATTACAGCAGATATGCAAGCTTCTTTGAGAAATTTAAAGGAAGGAAGAGTTGCATGCTTACCATGATACACTACAAAGCATGAAAAGAAAAAGAAATTTTAAGTACAAATGATAGATTAGTTAAATGTTCTTAGAATAAAAGAAAGTCTTAAACAATTAGAATAGCACTTACAAATGTTGCATGTAGGCCCTCCAAAACCTGGCTGACATTCACATTCTTCCGGTCCAACACAAATACCATGGATACATGAATTTGTGCAGTATGCTAAGAAAAGAAAACAATTTCATTATTTCACAAAACTGCTTATTTTTTAAAGGATTCATTAAGAATTAACATGTTTTTTAAAATGCATCACAATAATTTAGTACAGTAAATTAGAAAAAAGACGTTATTTATCTTAGCAACTTGTGTATACTTTTACAATACCTAAAGTAATAAATTTGTAGACCTGCAGATAAAAAATCGGTACTTATGTATTAACGCCACCGCAGCTACAGATTTGGCGGTTTTTAAGTGCCGCCACTTTGGCGGTTTTTGTACTTCCGTATTAACGACAATTTGGCGGTTTTTAAGTGCCGCCAATTTGGCGGTTTTTGTACTTGCGTATTAACGCCAATTTGGCGGTTTTTGTACTTACGTATTAACGACAATTTGGCGGTTTTTGTACTTGCGTATTAACGCCACCGCAGCTACAGATTTGGCATTTTTTAAGTGCCGCCAACGCCACCGCAGCTACAGATTTGGCGGTTTTTAAGTGCCGCCAATTTGGCGGTTTTTGTACTTACGTATTAACGTCAAATTGGCGGTTTTTAAGTGCCGCCAATTTGGCGGTTTTTGTACACAAGATTACTCTTTATTGGCGCATTACCGCCAATCTGTAGCTGCGGTGGCGTTAATATGTAAGTACCAAAAAATCAAATATTCTTTCTACCATTTATTTCATTTTAAAAACCAATTTCAGAAGGAGACCATGCAAGGAGATGTAAATCACATTCACATTATGGGCATTGTTTAGACTATTCTCTTATTGCTGTGAATACATCAAATCCTAAAAAAATTTCATAAATATTTAACTGTGAATTGTATTTATCAAAATTCTGCTACAAAAATGATAAAACCATATTTAATTTATTTAAAGGTTTCTTCAGAAGCAAGCATTTGAATATAGAATAATTCTAACTTTCAAAGAAAAATAGGTTAGCAGCCCTTCAAATCTTTTCATTGATTAAATTAATCTAGTAAAGAAAAAAACCTGACAGTTCGACAAAAATGAATCATTAATCTAGAAAAATAAATCTTAGTCAAAGTTTTTTTTTTATATATATTGTTCAATTCTAATCAAGGTAAATCAGACAATTGTCTAACTTTTCACAGTTTCAAGTGAAACAACTATTAAAACATAGGTGATGCATTTTTAGAGAAAAAATTTAGTCATCAGAATTTAAATTATTTGGCAAATCTAAAAGCAAATCAATTTTGCAAATATATGTGCATGAAAATTTTCGGGCACTGTAATTAATTTTGCAAATAAATTAGCATAATTTACAGCAATCCAGAGTTAAAAATCTTTCTTCCCATTTGGAAATTTTACACAACATGAAAAATACAAATAAAATCGAAATACTAAAAAAAAAAAAAAGTTTTAATTGTAGTTAATAGAACCCGACATATAAAAAAAATCAAATTTCATAATTTTAGTAAAGCATATAATAAAGATTTTGAAGGAAATAAAATATACATATATACAGGTGGGTAACAGAAAAATGTGAAAATTTTAAGATTTGCACTTTAAGACTTGATCTTCGAATAGTTATCGAAATGCAATTTAAATAAGGTATTTAATTTATAAGTATACATGGGTATTCAGGATATCCAACTTTCATAAAATTCAATACTATTGTTCGAAGATTCAAGTTTAAAAAAATATCAATTTGCGGAAACCCCTCATCATTTTATTTCTCTTAGAGAAAAGCAAAAATTCTGCCCCCTGCAATGCCGATATCTTTCTAAATACTAATGGTATTCAACCGGAATTTTTATATAAATCTTTCTATATATCTGGTTTTGAAATTATGAAAGAAAAATTATGCTACGTTTTGTACATGTGCAGTAAAATATCATTTACTACAACTAATTATATTTCTTTTAATATTCAAGATATTTACTTAAAATTTTAATACAATGCTTCTCTAACATACTGTCGAGTATTCTGTAAGTTTCGTATAATGTGGTTGAAAACTATGCAAGTTGAAAGCAAAAATGTGAGGGAAAATTTTGGATTTTTTAAGAAAACCTTTATATCTTACTGAATATCTGTGCTATTTATACGAAAATGCATGTAAATGTTACACACATCAAACAAAACCATTGATAAAAGTTGCAAATCAATATCAGCTTTCTTATAAACGGGGAGAGCTCAGGCTTTTTTCTTCATCAATTTCTGGTCGGTCCCCCAAATGCCCTCGTGACCGAATCTTCACTGTTAAATGTGAGCTCAAGCCTCATCTTTATATGGTCGAAGTTCAAAGAAAATCCACCCACCCTTTCGGGAGATATTCGAAAAAATATACAAATCCAAAAGTGTTCACATTTTTCTATCACCCAAATCAAAGAAACAAATATAAGGTGCAAAAGCACATTTTCGAATCTAAAATACATTTTATAACTACAATAATATGTCCACTCTCAACAATCAAGAAACCTAATATAAGTCAAATACAACTTACGCACACATCTGGATTCATCAGATGTTAAAACAAACCCTTTACAGCAAGCATCGACAGTCCTGGTGTTTATTTTTGCTTCCGTTTTATATCCTGTAGTATAAGCAATTCTAAGGAAGTAAAAAGGAAACAATTTACATATATACATAAAAAAACACATTCTGTTTGTTAAGTTATTCCAAAACAGAAATAGAAAATGAAAAAAAGAGAAAAAAGGAGAAATAATTAAATCAATAAATAAAATAAAAATATAGTTTTTCATCATAAATGGCGGAGTACCGAACGGCAAACAGACTAATTATTCTGTAAAGAAAAATATGTTAAGGCTTACCTATATCTTGAACACCTAGGTGGGAATGCTAAACACCATGTAAATGAACGTATTTGATATGGTTTATTATATGAAACTCTGACAGTGGTGAGATACCTGCAAAATAGAAAGTTGAAAATCAACAGAAAGAAAAGAAACTGCTCTCAGATATCCAACTGTATATCATTACTGTAAAGGATCATTAAAAAATAGATAGCCAACCAAAGTTGATTTGCATATTTCTCATTTCAGGAAAGTTGCAACAATTTAGATACAAATTAATTTTGTAACGCAGCTTTCAATGAATATATATTTGATACCGAAAAAAAAAAATTGGTCGGACTAAGTTATGCAGAATGAACATGATCTGCTTTGTTCTTCAATTTAAATAAATTTTTAAATTCTATGATTTTTAAAAGAAAATAGACTGCCATTTTATCTAAAACGGGATTTCTCCAAATTTCTCCATTTGCCGCCCCTATTCGGCCAAAAGTAACTTTCGCTACATGGGTTGGGTATTTATGAAGGTGACATGCCACTACAAACTTAATATTACCTTAGTAATAACGAAGGCACTCACAGAAACAAATGCTATAATTTCTGGCTGCTATAAGAAACTTTTTGCAATCGACGAATTAGCAATAATATAAAACTATTCTGTGGTGATATAAAAGACAACAATATCACTGACATGGGGTGTACGACCCCCCCCCCCAAAAAAAAAAAGTAATATAAAAAAATTTAAGCCAATTCCTACTATGTATGAAATTATTAAATGTATTTGAACTTGAGTGGTAGTTTTCGAGATATAATGAAAACGTACTGCGCATGCGCAAAGATATGGCTAAAATATGGGGGTGCTTCGATGATCCCATGGGCCATCCATATACCCAAGAACCAAGTTTGTAATGTTAATAGTTTTCGAGATATAATGAAAAACGTACTGCGCATGCGTCATGCAAAATATGAAATGACAGACAAGAAAGCGAATTAATATTGTATTGTCATCTAGTTTTGAGCTATGTTTAAAGTTTCAAGTCTCCAGCTCATCGGGAAGTTAGTTTAAAATAGATTGCAAAATTTGAACAAGATATAGGGAGAGTGTGAACTAATAGTAGGAATTGAAAAAACAGATGGTTTAAGTGAATTTAAAACACTGAAATTTCATTTTAACGCTTAACTCTTATATTAGCGATTCTTCACAGAAAAATTTATATAACAGGAGGTTGAAAGCGAAAGTAATACCTAAAAAGAATTTATCACAGATTTTTTCCGGTACAACTTTCACTTTTGATATAATGAAAATAAAAAATTACGAAGATTCGGCGAAGATATTACTATACAGAAATGAAAATGTTGCAGGGTACATTGCATTAAAAAAAAAAGTGCATATTTACTGATTTTCAATAATATTTTGAAAAACAACTTACGTTTCTTGTTTAGCACAGACATTTGGCCCTTCTTCTAACCCTTGAAGCAAATGGAATATGGAAATGAAGACTGTACAAAAAAGCAGACTCTGACGTATCATTTTTAAAACTGAAAAAAAAAGACATTAATATTCAAATATTCTTACAAAAGTAATTATTAGTTTAGTATATAAACGAGAAGAATAAAGTAAAAAAAATAATTTTTAATATTTCAATAAAAATGAATTTATTAAAATCCATTTAACTAAGAAATTGTTTACTAAAAACTTTCCCTCTGTATTTGTTTTTTAAAAAAAGAGCAGTTAAGATTTTGACCATTAGGAAACCATCAGGCCATTTCTGAGGAAAACAAACGGTAATTTTAGACGCGAAACTTAAATAAGATGGAGCTGAAAAATTATTTTTGAAATTGAATTTTAACAAAATTTATATCCCCACTCGCACTACGCAAAGGTGAAATTATTTTTAAAATCAATGAAAACAACTAATGACTGGATGCTAATACGCCCACGAAGGGAACAACAAAATAAAACAATTCCATTATCGAAAAGAGGAGCTAAAACCAACCCCTATAGAATCAATTAAATCCCAACAAATGCTACTCAATTAATCAGAGTACAGCCCAAACAATCCATTACTTTGAACTTGACTTTTACTATATTTTCAGACACCACAACCATTGATCGATTGCAGAAGCAATAACACTTTATACCAGGTAAGGGACACCATCCCCTAATAAATTATTCCACGGCTGCACTAGGAAAGAACCGATGGCACCATTCGAAGAACAAATATAACACTGGAATAATGCAATCCTACATTTCTTTACATTCCCACTTCGAAGGCAGGAAATGAAGATAATATTTTACAAGCTCTCATTTATCCGAACTCGGGTGTCAAGGGAAGAATAATGTCCGGCCAGAGAAAGCCATTACCTCTCCCACCTTAAGTACTCTTTTACGGCTAACGTTTATGGTCGACAAGGAGAGGTAAGCGTATTTAACTCCGGTGTGTTACCGCGTTGAAGAAAAGTCTTAAAAGCGACAGAGATTGAAGCTAAAACGCTTAGAGGGTTAATAATTAACAGGAAGGAAAGCATTTCAAAGGAAGCACTTTTTTTCACGCTGTTCGTAGGGCGAAACAATGCTATTTAGTTTTAGAGCTCCTTAACAGCTGCCTTGAAAAGTAACAGTTTCTTTTAATGGTGCGGAGTGAGTGGAGAAAAAGCAAAATATTATTCCCACAACACTTTTTGTTTACTTTAAACTGCCAGATACTTAAGACTCTTTAAAATAGTAAATTGGGTAAGGCATAAAAACCTTTACAAGGCATTATATTCCGAAGGATTTAAAATTTTTACCTAAACAAGAGCCATAATCACTTATTTTAATAAATATACAGGGTGATCCAGAAGTCCGGAGCAAATTTTAAAAAATTGATTATTCGCAAGCGAATTAAGATAGAGAGATGTCAGAAAGGATGGATTTTTTTTTTTTTTTTTTTTTTAATTTGTTCGCGAAAACATAATTCGTTGTTGGCAAAGTTTACAGTTTAACCCTTTTAGTGGCGACCGAAAGTATCGTACCTATGTGAAGAATGTCCGACCAATTTGACGAATTTGCTAAGGTTTGGGAAAAAGCTCATAAAAAACAAAATATGATATCTACACAATTCAAAATGGAGCATATGGCGAAATAAAGGGAGAATAAATTTATGCCCGATGTATTTCAATATTTGGTGAAAAGAATACGAATAACATAAATATCAAGCATTATGAAAAAAAGAAAAATCGAAGGTTAACTTATAATATTAATCGAATATAATTGTTAAATTGAATATATTAATAAAACCATTTATAACATTTTATAAATTTACTTTGAGATAGAGTTCTCTCGCGATGCGAATAGTAAGGCGCTATCACATACTCAACGATATATCGTCGTTACCACTTTTTGCAAGTTTTGCGAACGACGATATTTCGTTGTTCGGCACTAAAAGGGTTAAACAACCAGATGGTTCTGTATTTGGTGGAGTGATGCGTTAAAGCGCGTATACACTTGTCAGCAGAACGGTTCGCGAACTATTCGTTAAAATTATTTCACAACGAACCAACCGTGAACTATGGGGAAGGAGCGAACCGTCATCACATGTCAGCCGCCAATGGAGAAGTGGGTCTTGGGAAGCGCTTCGACTCAGGGCTTCCGTTTCTAGCTGAAAAAAGGTATTCGAAAACACAGATTCGTGGATAGTTCGCCCCACCACCCAAACGAATTACCATGCATTTTTACATTTATATCAAAAAGTGAGTCACGTAATATAATTTAAATTCATTATATGGAAATAATTACTTAACATATCTTCAGGTCAATAACTTAAAACATTAATTATACAAGGTGTTTCAAACAAGATTTTAACGCTATTCATTTATGCAAGTACGATAGAGAAAATAACAGAACAAGGGAAGGGATTCGGCCAATTTTGTTTTGTATTCTGATTTTTTTAGAGAACAATGATGGGCGAACTCAGCCTGCTAGAAGTTTTATCCGACCTGCCGTAGATTTTAAACTAATAGCATAATAATTTAAAATAATAGTATCATCAGCACATCCCGGTTGGAACCAGAATATGAGGAACTTTTAGAAATACATTCACTGCTTAAAGTAAAGGAGTAAAAAAAAAAATTGGTATTAAAGAATTTTCCAAATAATATCTTTTTGAGTTCTTATTGAGTTTTGTAATAACTGAATTAAGAGTCTTCCGTCCCAAAA
Source organism: Araneus ventricosus (assembly GCA_013235015.1). Classification (NCBI taxonomy): domain Eukaryota; kingdom Metazoa; phylum Arthropoda; class Arachnida; order Araneae; family Araneidae; genus Araneus; species Araneus ventricosus. The sequence goes on from BGPR01001428.1 coordinate 215,914, forward strand.
GTTTAATTTATTTGTTTTCTTTTAAAAATCAATTTTATGCATTCAATTTCAAAAGTTTATAAATTTTGATCAGGATCTCTCTTGATCTTAATCTTTGGACAAATCCTTCGCAGGCTCTACCCGGACACGTCTATATGTACAGAACTGTATTAACATACACATCTAGGACAACTTTTTAGTCTTATTTTAAATACGAATGTAATGCGAGAACGAATGACCTCTTTTTAAGGAGTTTTTTCACACGAAAACGTGTGGGTGAACGCATTTGCTAAGCAGTATTTCAACCCGCCAGAAAATCGAGTTGTTCGAGAAACAAAGGAGCCGCAGTGACACGACGACTAATCCAGACTTCAAAAATCTGTCACAATTATCTTTAAGTTTGAACGACGAGTTGTATGTGGCAGGTATAAATTTCTGCTAGCTCACCGACATTATTTTCATCACAATGAAGTGTGTCAGATGTCCAATAAGAAATCTGTAAACAATAAAGTGTGCTTTACACCAACAGGTTAGAATCCATACATACCGAAAGAGTTAGGTCATGTAGATCGTGATAATCAGAAGATACGTATGCTACGAAAACACTGAAAGAACATCCACGAGCAAAAGAGCAATATCTCAAAAATGCACTTCTATTTGGTTAAATCATGCAGAAAATTGACTATTAATAATTCATTGCAGCAAATTGAAAATGGATATGGAATGGAAATTTCCTCATTTTACTTTAGTTTAATTAAGGTCCCGTTTTGAAGCAACACGAAGACTATTCTGGGACGGACCTCGTAATTTTGAACCGCGGTCAGATGACGAGAACGACACCTGAGCTGGCACCCCCCTCCCAAACTTCCGCACCACACTAGCACACAAGTGTTATTTTATGGGTGGAATGCCATTGATAATTAAAATTGGGAATGTATTGTTTGTTTCTCAGCGGCAATGGTAAATTTTTATTAGTAAATAACTTTTAATCCATATGTTGTTATTTGTATTGTCTCCTTGGCCGGGTGAGCCCTTGTAATGCCAGACTTTTATATATGTTAATATAATATGTATTTAATTTCCACCAATATTGCGGGGTGTAGAATGTATATATGAGGAAAACATTTTAATAAATGCGAGTGTGGTTTGCGTCCTCCTGCTGCTGCTGGTTGGTTCTCTTCCCCTCCCGACTCTTTAATGCCTTAAACCCAGTAGGGTAGGCTGGGTCGGGGTTGGTTGTGTTGCACCACACCAGCGGGAGGACGTTTGGCCCATGCGGTTTCCTCAATTTTCGATTCGAGAAGGAAGAAAAACGGTATCGCCCGCAGGCAACTTCTTGTTGCTCGGTGCGAAAGGCAATAATCAGCAATTAATCAAAATAAAATTTAAAAGTTAAAAAAACCGAATGATAGAAAACAGTCACGTTTTTCCTAAATATAAGTGTCTCCAGAGATGTGGTCTTAATGTCACTGGCTAAAAACGAGGCAATATACTGATCATTCTCAGATACGAAAACCTTCCGCGCTTTTGCGCATGCGGAGTTTATTTTACCAAAATAGGGGTGAAGTGAAAAATGGAGGGGGAGATGTTTACATTTTACTTAACAGTATATGTAAACATTTTATCTTCATTTATTGATTTGCTGTAAAGACTAACTTAAAAAAGTCTAAGTAAAAAAATACGCCTAATCGGACGAAGATCAAGACCTTAACAAAGAAGTACGAAAAATCACTTAACTTACTCATTGCCTGTCAACCCTTTCCGTAGTAAAATCGTCCAAAAGTGCTAATCTCGGGTTTTCGAAAGGAACAGTAGTGTTCTTATTGGACGTAATCTTTAATCTTAATAGCATAAAAATCTATTCAATAATAACAATTTCAATGCTATACCCTTTTTTTCTCCGATTTCAAACTTATTATTAATTATAGGTATGATAATTTCCACGCAAACAAAAATGTGTTAACTATTTTCATTACACGGAACAAGGCAACGCTCGTGTATATAAACGCAATAATAAAAAATTCCAAAGCGTTTTCCTCGAATAAGAGTGGAAACAAACGTCCAAGTAAGTCAATAAATAAAACAATTTAAAATACATACATTTTCCTTGGACGTGAGCGGCCAGACGCGAGATAAAAACAAATTTGTATTTAAGTCGCTTCTGGTCCAACTTCATAGTCTAGAGCATTGGTGCCCAAACTATTTTCATTTCCGACCCCCCTCACTTTGCATAAAATTATTCGCGACTTGGATTTTTGAAGAAAGACCTTATATTTTTTTATCATCAAATAAATTTCTTTGAATTTAGCGAGCCACGATTTGCGCACGACTGGTCTAGAGAAGAAGGCCGAGAACGCATCTTGAAAAAGAACCTCTTCTCGTCGTCGGATTTGATCCAAAGTTGGATACAGATTTAAACTTCATCTATCTAGCTGGTTGAGCTTTTGAATAACAGTTTCACAGACACAAAAATAATAGTCAGACATAATTACAAAATGTCTTTATTTTTTAAACTCAGGGAGGTAAAAAAACACAGAGCAGATATAACAAATGTGGAAAGCGGAGATTCATCAAACTCTCGAGGACGAATCATTTGACGATTTCTTTCTGTATGTATACTTCGTATCCAAGAAAGAAAAAAAGACTAAAAAGGCAATTAACAAGGAACAAAAGAGTTAAAAAAATGCTAAACCTCAAATTATAGAGATTCATATCCTAAACAGAAGACCACGCGTTTCAGAAAAATATATATACATATGAATAGGGTTGCCATACGTCTAGTATATACGGGACCGCCACCGTATTTCACTACTCAGTCCCGTATTACTATTTGTCCCGTTTCCTCCCTAAACTCTGCGTCATTATAATTTTAAAATGACTTCCGCCCAATTTTATAATTATGAGAAAGAAGAAAATTTTACAATTAACCTTCCAGCGGGCGCGCGTTTGCAAGAGATACTTGAATTGTGCATCGTATTACATATTTATATCGCTATTTTATATATTTAAGTGCAGTTTTATCTATAAAATCATTGTTTAATATTAGGCTAATAATTACAGATAACATAAATAAAAGTTGCATTTATTTTTGTAAAATAACACGATGTATATATGTAATACGATGCGTCGTAAAATTTGCGTAAGCGCGCCCGCTGGAAGGTTAAAGTAAAATCAACTTCAAAATAACACTGGGATAAAAAGGATTAACATGGCATCTTTATTATTCTACGTGCTCATTTTATTAGATTGCTTAAACTTTATTTTTTTATCAAAACAAAATAAACCATTACCTACCCACTTTCTTCACGTTTTATTTATTTAGCACTTAAACGTCCCGTATCAATGCATACGAACCTCGAATTGTTATGAGCTTAAAGTAGAAACGACTATCCTACAGCATTAACACCCAGAGAACAAAAACATCAAGTCTCAACCCCTACTGCCTGCTTTTCCCTTTTAACATCACATTTGCAGACTAACGACTTACGGAAACTGGGTGTATCAAAGCGCGTTCGCAAACCTAACAGAATATCGAGTCTCAAAACACTTTAACAAGCAGATTAGCTTTCCAGTTACATCAAGTGGCGAACAATTCGAACAACGTCGTTTTCGCCCAGCTCTCAGGACCGAAAAAATTGACCGAATGTCACGCAGCTCGTTACGGGTCCCCCGTTGACGCCCCACTACCACTGCATTATCAAAGAGCACGCACAAGCAGGAAGCCCGAAATCTGTGACTCAATTACGTCCCTTCTCTCTCTAAGGACTTCCTGCAAGCTTCGATACGAAATTAAAAAAAAAAAAAAAGTCCTGTCCCGTACTGCCTTCTTTTCTGTCAACAGATGTCCAAACCACAAAAAAGCTGTTTTTCCGAGTGTTCAAAGGGGAAGGAAGCGACAGTACATCAACATGCACACACAACACTCACGTGCCTCTCGTGGCCCACACACTTGCGGTTGCGTTGTTGCCGGGGCACACAATTCCCGCTTTAATGTCGGGAGTTACCACATCATTATAACTAATGACACGACACATGTTTTATTCAAACACTAGACGGGGGAAGGGTTTGAACTTCAGTCACTCACTGTCAAGGCACACACAATCACGTTTTTACTTTCAATGCACGCAATTATGAAGTCATCATTACAAATAATAAACGTCCAGAACAAATATTCAATTATTCCAATTGACACCGAAACCTTTTAACACTTCAACAGTTTTATGTTACCAGATTTTTTTTTCGGTGATAAGTTAACTCGTGATTCTCAATGAAAAGTTAAACATCGACACAAATGAATTTTGGCTGAGGCTACTTAAAGGTTACGGGCTTCCATGAAAAACATCAACATCCGCAAACCACTTATTACTTGACATCTACAGACTGGGGGAGGCTGCATCTTATACAAAACTGTATATTTTTTGTCTCTGTGAATACGCAAGACTTATAAGAAGATCTTTGTAATTTACTACTTCGAACATTTGCCCCCAATTCCCCCCCCCCCCGAATTAGCGGATTTTCTGTGCTGTTACGCATAATCCATGTAAAGGAGTATTTATTATGTATGCTCTGCGAGTTTAAATTAAAACCGCACAACTCGATAGCAGCACGAAACAGGTGAAGCACTAATGAAGAAAACGCTGAGCGAAGTGCATTCCAGAATGCACTGGTGTCCTCACTTGTTCCTGCACAGCCGCGAGTACAAGACCTTTTCGTCGCCTGCGAGCGAGATTTGACGTGTGTGACTATGCTACGGGTCCATGCAATGGCTACGTAATTGTAAAACCTTTTCTTAAGCCTAACGGCTCTTAATTTTCTTTAATTAATATCTTTAGTTCTAGATTTATAAGCAATTGCTAACCTTAAAGCTTTAAATGATTCCCTCAAAACCCTTTTCATAAACTGTAAATATTTTTCTTGTAAATACAAATAAATTGTATCAATAAATTATGTTTGTTTAACATTTAGCCTATTCATTTAGTAATAATACCCTAGCATACTGCCGAGTCTCTAACCTCCCATTCTACATTCATGAGCCAAGATTTTCAATAGACACAATTTCTGTCAAATAGGGTTCCACAAAGTTTCAGCACGATTTTAAAATTTTATTAAGCACACAAATGAACAGACAAATTTATGGAAATTATTAACAACATAAGAAGTCACTTATTTAAAACACTTCTATATGGGCACCAGCATATCAATACGATGTTCGATTTCTTGCCATGTTCTCTGTAGCACAGCGTCACCAATGGCATCAGTGATTCATTAATTTTCATTAATTCGTATTTCGCTATCTATGCTCAATGTCATTAAAGTCCCGTATCGTGTATTTATTCAATACACGATATCGAACAATAACCCATATGAACATAACCCCAAGGAAACACATCGTCGCTTAACAAGCAGCACCACGTATCTCAATTTTTTTGAAAGTTCAAAGAGGAAGATTCAAATGAATTTTTCGCAACCAATAACGAATACATCTGAATTTTTTTTAACATCTGCTATGAACATGAGACCGCATATTTCAACCAGACGTGAAAAAAAACATTTTTTTTTTTGGTATTGGTTGCGAAAAATTCATTTGAATCTTCCTCTTTGAAATTTCAAAAAAATTGAGATACGTGGTGCTGCTTATTAAGCGACGACATTTTACCTTTACTTTGAGTGCAGCCATTTTTTTAAGAGTTTATTTAACACCTTGTCTTTCATTAATAAGGTACCTGAAATACACAGATGCAAAGAGACCACAAACTCTGAGACAAAATAGGGCAAATGTGATTAACATATCTTATCAAACGACTTGTAAAGGGGCAAATTGTAATGGGAAACTTTACGATTTGAATGAAAGAAATGAATGACTTGAAATTGTAAAAGGACTTGTGAAAACTTTATATATTCTGTACATATGTTTACCCTGTAAGAGGCAATTAACACTGGGCAGCTACTGTTCGCATTCGTTTTAATACGCGCCTACAACAAAAATGGCGCATCCAAGTCAAAAACATAGCATGATAATCTCACTAAATGAAAAGCAGAATGATATAAATCAGTGGTGCACAAACCGTGAGTCGCGAACACTCTGGGGGTCGCGAGAAAATTTTTGTGGGTCGCTAAATTCAAAGAAATTTATTTGACAAAAAATATAAGAATGTTCTTCAAAAAACGTGGCTGCGAGCCCCAGATGGGTCGCGAAAAAATTTTACACAAAGATGGGGGGGGGGGGGGGGCGGAAATGAAAATAGTTTGCGCACCAAAATCATGCCACCGAAAAGAATGAAAAATATAAGAAAGGCGCAGTTCGGGTCCGCGCCGTAGATTTTTCGTGAAAACGTCGGGATAAAATCATAAAACAAGTGTTTCGTATTAATGTGTAATTTAATTATCAATCTCTTTAATACTATTGTATTAAAGAGAGTTTTGCACAGAGTAGTATAATGGTTACAGAATAGATAAATCACAAGTTTATCGCATGTAGCAAGGGTCTGTGGTAGCTTGTGATGTATCTATTCTGTAACCAATATACTACTCTTTGTAAATATTGTATTAAAGAGATTGATAATTAAATTACATATTAATACGAAACACTTGTTTTATGATTTTATCCCAACGTTTTCATGAAAAATCTATAGCGCGTATTGAAACTGCGCCTTTCTTATGTTTTATTTAGAGTAGCTTTTGATGGCGCCATCTGTTGACAGTATATAGAACTACATTTCGCGTAAAACATTATTTACTACAAATGCTCATATTTCTCGTAATATTCAAATTTTAATACAATGTTTCTTTTACGTAATGTCAAATATTCTGTAAGTTTCGTATAATTCGAAAGAAAACTCTGCATGTTATAAGAAAAAAACATACGGAGTTTGAAATTTTCAATTTAATACCGATTTTTACTTATATTTTGATAAATATTTTTATTGTCTCACTTTGGGTCCTAGTACTACTCCTCAAGCTCTTTAAAATGACGCTAGAATCAACCTCCTAGTTAAACGCGTTTCCACGCTACACTTATTTATAACCTTACACACAGCCAATTCATAACAATCACGCGCATGCGCCTACATTGGTACGATGACTTCACAGGCAAAACAAATACTATGCGAAAAACTCTTACAGATATGATTTATCCGTTGTGGGGTCAACCATTCTTTTCGCATTATTAATTTCGTAGTTATTAGCGATTCAAATTTGACGGTATTTTGTCACACAAGAAAGTTCGAGCGACTATCACTGTAATGAGCGGAAAGACGTTTACACGTCAATAAAACAGCAAATTGAAAAGTTTCTTTAGCCGAACAAGAGCTATTAAAAATCTCTTTATTAAATGTTCAAATTCTTGCCTATGAGATAGGAATGAAGAATGTAATAATTACGTAAAGCAAATGTGCAGGATCTTTCTTCTTTGTGCGTCTTTGTAACACGTAAATAATATGCATATAGTATATCGCAAAAACCCTATAACACAACAATATTGTGCTGCCAGGGAACATAATTTTATTCATATTTAACGTTTAAAAATCAATATGATTGCCGACAAAAATATCACAAGTAGAAATTTCATGAACGTTAATCAGCCCCAAAATTTAAAAAGTCTAAATTTCGGCGGAAAGATGATCAAAAGAGAAACTTAAACCATAGATAGATATCTTTATAACTAATTTATGAAGTAAAAATTGATTTATAATAAAATTAAATCAAAAGAATGCATTTCTCGAAACAAACAATAACAAAAAAAACATGCAAACCCTGCCAAAATCTATCAGAGACAATATTTAATGACATTCCAACCCAATAGTTAAAGATAGAAAAATAAGATAATGATGTTAAATTCTGAAAGGAAATGAAGGTTCTTTAAATAATTGATGGATTTCATCCGGAGGGGAGGATGCGCACGAAATTTGGACTTCTGCCGAGAGCATCGGTCCTGAGAAAATTATACATCTCATTAATTTTTCGGGGCATCTGCAGTTTTATCATCATTTATTAAAAGTTCATCGAAAATTTTACGCAGCTTACCGTTCTAACACTGAGCCCAACTAAGCTCTTCTGATGCTTTTACCTGTAAAAAGTCTAATATATAAAGTTGTTTAACCCTTAAAAGCCCGATTTTTTTTAAATTTGATTTTTAAATGTTTTTTAACTTACATTTCTTGAATAAAACATGGGAAAAATACTTTAAAAAATCACTTTTTAAAAAATATTGTTTATGGCTAAAAAACAGTTTGCTACCGAATGAAAACACTAGGCTTTATTTCAAAAAAAAATTCCTTGATAAAATTCTATAATGTCTCAAACACAGATGAATTTCAATAAATAATAATAATACGGATAAGGAATTTCCTTCAACATTTGTAGAATAAAATATGGTATTCTCAAGCGTACAAACAAAGCAAAAAAGATGCAGACTCAAGTGAAAAATATCCATTTATTTTTTTATCAGCACTCGGGCTTCCATCTATATGTTGTAAATTGATTTAATAAAAATTTCTATGCGTATCCTATTGGCAACAATAAGCATTACACTTTAGTCTTATTCCCAAGATTTCAGAAGACAAAATTGGGCATGTTGCTTAAAGGCAACATTGGGCCTTTAAGGGTTAAAAAAAAAAAAAAGAATGGTACAGTAAAACCTGTACTAAACGGAATCTAAAGATACTAAAAAAAAAAATCCGTTTTAGACAGGGCGTTTTACATGAGGATTTCCGATAGGACTAAATATTTTTTTTCGTTTAAGACAGGATTCCGTTTCTTACAGAGTCCGTTTTATACAGGTTTTACTGTATGTATAAATGGAGGTGAAGTGGGGAGAGACAGATCACATGAAAGAGAAAGAATAACCAGCAGGAGTAGCCTCCCCGAAACTTTTTCGCATACGACCAGTAATGTGGGGTGGGTAAAACACCCAGTGGATAGGTAAATATTCTTGAAGTATTTACCCAAGGCCTGGTTATTTAGAGAAAAAAAATTATGAAGGGCGATTTACAATGAAACATATAAAATTCATGAATTCCCCAAAACTTAATATTTTGCAACAAAAAAAAAATGCGCTTGTTCTCAATTTTTACGCGAGCTGAGGTACCACAACTTTATTTAACGTTTTTGAGTACGGAATCTTAATACAGACATCACTCAAGATTTCACCATACTTTCCATCTGGAGAATGTCAGAACAAAGTTTCGTTTTAGGTGGGTGTCATAACCGTCAAGAGCGTGTTTGCAGGCTCGCTACAATTTCCTTCGTAGACCGCCAAGGTCAAACGCCAACCATATTAACTTGAGTAAAATAAGCAAAACGCTCGCCAACACCCAGTCGCAATGTGCATTTTGAACTAAATATGAAATTTGAACACCTGCTTGACGGATTTGGCCCAAAATTTTATACGGACCTACATTCATGATGATAAAACTGGGCACCAAATTTTATCCATCTAGCTGTTCAAGTTTTTGAGTTATAGAGTTCACATGACCGCGGACATACAGACAGATTTCCCATTGACGGATTTTGTCCAAAATTTGATAGAAACCTACAAATTATGTTTAAAGACCACACACCAAATTTCATCCCCGTAGCTCTAATAGTTTTCGAGTTATCGTGTTCACAGACAGACATGATTCCAAAATTGTGTTTTTCGGACTCGGGAAGGTCTAAAACGTGGAGATTCGTCAAAATCTCGAGTTCGAATTTTTTGACGATTACAATACTTTCTCCTTGTATACTTCGTATACGAGAAAGTAAAAACTAACAATTAATTAGAAGTGGTTATGCAGTGGAAAATCAGATCCAAACTGTACATTTCGAGAAACCACACTACAAATATTACATAAGCAAGCGTTAGTGTTCTCCCCTCGACTTTCTCGTATACTTCCATAATATGGAGCATTTTGTGTTTAGCTTTATCGTATGGTTAAGATATTTGAGTATGCAGTTTAGATATCTTCTCTTTGACCGAGTAGATCCAAATTTTATATCGACAATTTAGGTGTCAAAACCGCATGTGAAATTGCATCCATCAAACTCGTTTTGTTTTTGAGATATCAACACGAGGACTGGCGAACAGACTCCCCATTGATGGACTTAGTCCAAAATTTGATACAAATCAACAATTTTGGTAATAAAATTATATGCCGAATTTTAGCCATCTAGCTAATTGTGTTTTTGATCTCTCGTGTTCACAAACACGCGGACGGACAGACATATCCCCCCGAATAGATTTCACCCAAAATTTGAGTTTGTCCGATAGAAAATTGCTTGGCTTGTAAAGACTATATAACAAGTTTAATCCGTCTAGCTGCTTCCGCGTCCGAATTATCGTGTTAACAGTCAGACAGCCATAATTCCAAATACAGTTTTTCGGACTCTAGGATGTCTAAAACGTGGAGATTTATCAAAATCTCGAGGACAAATTTTTTGATGATTATAATATTTTTTCTTTGTATACTTCCTAGACGAGAAAGTAAAAATTTGAAGGTTAATTTTCCCACAATTAATTATTGCATTACAAGTAATCTATTATGCAGGGGATTGAAGTTTGTTCAATTTTGTAGGAAACTCTTTAGTACGTCGATAATTAATGCGTTGTTCGTCTTAGTACGATATTTCATCTTGGTCCCGATTCACTCCTATTCATTTAAATGTTAAAAAAAAAAATCTTTATAGGGTGTCAGGTATTCGATAATGCGTCGCCTAGTCTGAACTTCCAATACATAGATCTTTCCTTTTTTTTCAGGCTGAATTATTAGTAAATACAATTAATCTGTGGTTTAATTAGAATCCAAAATCAAACGGATTTTTTAAAAACAAAATTAAAATTTGAATCCTTTTTTCCGCATTTCCCTAAAAAAGAAAAAAAAACCAATAAGGGTTATTACAATGAAGACAGTTATTTTAATTTCTCTGTATATAATATGGCAATAATATGATAAATCGCAATTAAATCATCTAAAATATCGCAATACATTCAATAATGCGAATTACAATTTGTTATGTGTTCTGCCATAAAAATACAAGGAAGAAGGATGTGTCTAAATATTACTTAGGAAGGGTTACTGCAATAAAAGTAATTACGTTGTTCGATTACTTGAAAAAAATTTAGATTTTGAAAATCGTAAAGAATTTTAAATTTTATCAATATTGCTTGAAATTTCAAAAATAATAATATACAAAAAAGTTATCAGAATTTTTTTTAAAAAAGAAGTCATATATCTTTATATTTTACAGATACAGTGAACAATTTACCACATTCATATCAACGTTTCAACGCGTCGTTTTAGAGTGATACTCTGTACATTAAAAAAACATTAATTTGGAAGGTGATCCGATTAAAAAGGCAGCAAATTTAATATTTATTCGTGCACATTTAGCCTGAAAAAGAAAATAAGGGCCGAAGAGATACTCTGAATTTCTTGAAAACGAAGTCGATGCGGTGGAGAAAGATTTCACATTCACGAATTCCGTTTTTAACAAAAGTCACAATCAATGTGGCAGAAAATAAAGAAATATGTATTTTTACCTAACACGGATTAAATGGAGTGGCGATCATAAATTGGAAATACATCTGAACGGTCAGTATATAAAAAGAACTTGATGACGAGAAGTGGGTGTGGTAATCGTGGAAAAACTAACCGTTATTTCCTTTGATTTTACGACGAGAATAGCAGTTAGCAAAATATAGAAAACAGGCAGCTAAATTTGCATTTTCTTACAAGAAAAGAGATAGCCTTCTGCAAACTCTCGTGTGCCGAAATGTCAATTTGGAAAAGAGGATATCACAAAACAGAAAGGAGAAGACCCCAAAAAAAATTTCACAAAGAGATACGAATTTTGTACATCAATTTAATACAACTCGAGTATAACAAACTATGGTCGGCACAGGACAGTGACCACATTTTCTGAATTTCAACCTGTGACGCTCTGGCTATTTGGGAGCTAAGAGTTCAAAACTGGGCATGTCCCGATACTGATAATAACACTACCAACAACTAATGGAAATTAATAATGTAAAAAAATTGGGATACTAACTTTCATTACTCACTATAACAGAGAGATGTTGGCGTATGTTACACATATTCTACGCATAACACAAGTCGGAAAGGAAGCCAATAAGCTTTAAGTGCCTTTACATAAACCAGTGGGAGTGGCCTCCCCTAAACTTTCTCGTATACTGCTCAAAAATTTGTCATTTCCCCTCCCCTTGCGTGGATAAAAAAATCGAACCTACTGTAATCCAGAATGCAACGAATATCAGAAGGTTTTTCATTGCAGATTATAGTGATTGTAAAATATTTAAGTGAAGAATCATATTAAAAGAGATGCCTATATATTAAAACTTAGCAATATTTATTTTCCATCACACTCCAGCAAGGTCCGCTATTATACGAGCGAGCGAAAACAAAACAGGAGATAAAACATATCTATCACAAACTCCGTCTCAAGGACAAAGTGACGTAATCATCCCGTTTGGTACCAGAGATTGCTACCAGTACGCATGCGCATAGAGATAAGTTTTGAAACGAATGCTTAACAAGTATGCGATTATACAGACCGACAGACAGTCAACCCTTTGACGGATTTCGCCCAAAATTTTATACGGACCTACAATCATGACGATAAAACTGTGTACCAAATTTTATCCATCTAGCTATTCATGTTTTGGAGTTATAGTGTTCGCATGACCTCGGACAAACATGCAGACAGACTTCCCGTTGACGGATTTTGTCCAAAATTTGATAGAAACCTACAAATTATGTTTAAAGACCACATACCAAATTTCATCCCCGTAGCTCTAATAGTTTTCGAGTTATCGTGTTCACAGACAGACATAATTCCAAAATTGTGTTTTTCGGACTCAGGGAGGTCTAAAACGTGGAGATTCGTCAAAATCTCGAGTTCGAATTTTTTGACGATTACAGTACTTTCTCTTTGTATATTTCGTATACGAGAAAATAAAAACGGCTCAAATCCGGGACGTTTGGTATAACCTAACTAATGAATCGTTCGAAAAAACGACAAAGTCTGAAGATGTAGATGAGAATATTACTATATACTGGGCGAATTATTTGATGGGAATACACAACTTAAAGGTCCTAACAAAACTGGGAACTTAAGAGACTGTCGGAGCAAATGTTAAAGATGAAATGGAGATCGAGTGAAGAATGTAGTCATATAGATCAATAACAGAAGAACAACAGAAAAGATACTATATAGGACTCAAAATGCCATTTGTCAGAAGCAGCGTAACCATTACAGTATAGTAGGATTGATGTTGTTGACTTCTATTTATTAAAACAAGAAAGAAGCAACATTAACTTGTTTGACGTATCAAATAATAAAATGCGAATGCTCCATTTAAACGTTTTATTCCTCTCTTTTACGAGAAAAATCTATTTTCAACGGAAAAATCAACAAAATTGAAAGAACAACATTTTTCTACTGTTGCCACAAAAAATATAAAATGACAAACAGAAGTAAATATGTTAATAAATAAATGTTATAAATAAAAAGAAAAGATAATCACAAACAAATGTTAAATGCTGCTTGAGCTATAAATCAGCCACTACAATGTCATTGTTAGAGACCATTTCAAATCGAATCCCGATGACATCGCAGATTGTCAATAGGTGCCACGAAAATTCTCAGAAAAATCTCTTAGCATAGCATGTCACACGGTCTGGATTTATGATATCAATGGCGATTCCTTCGACATCAGATTTGTACCTCTATGATAACCACAAAGCATATCGATGTTTTGACGGAAGTTTCAAGCGCTGTATTGTCGTTCCGTTCACAACACTCCGAACTCACGCGTAAAAATAAACGGTCACACACATAACTCATGTATTTTGATTGTCTTCTTGCACTGCATAGCACTGACTTTGATTGTCAGCATAACACTGCCCATTGGCTAGCTAATTCGCCAAAAATATATCCTTATAAAGATGCCATTACAGAACATTGCAACTTATTTATGATATCCGAGAGAGAATTTGTGATATCTTCCACGAAATTTATACATAAATCCTAACCTTGTGTGCCGATGAGGGAAAAAAAAAACTTCAGTTTAATCTAGCCTATTTCGTCCTCTCTGGAAATACGAAAATTTCTTTTTCTTCATACGGCAGCATTAAAAGTACTAGAATTTGTTCCAACTGGTTAATTTCATTCTCTGAGATGGTGCAGATTCGTACTCAAGACAACAAGCACAAATCCAAATCTATGCCAGACAAGCACAATATCATGAAAATGTTTTATCAAGACAATCGAATAGCCAACTTGCACATGTTTTGTATCCTATCCCCCAGTGGTGTAGTCGCAAAATAAGCCGGAACGCTCTAACCTGGGTCACAAGAATCGTGCTGTTTTAAGGACGTTTTCCGAAATTTTCTTATTTCTCGTGGGGGAAAAAAGGAGTGCCGGCTCCACTACACTCCTGTTATCCCCCCCCCGCGGGGGGGGGGGGGGGGGAGAGGGCAATTGAGTGGAGTGCGTCTTCATCTCCGCTCGCGTTTCACGTATGGTTTTGAATTTTTATATAACAAATTCAGCATGTCCTTCAGTTCGAGAAAGTGTTTATTACGAGTTTTTTTAAAATAGAAGATGGGTTTGGTTTAATTAAGTAAAATTAATACTGGTTTTGAAGCTATTGGTGTTTTTAGGGCGGACCTCATAATTTTGAACCCTGGTCAGTTCCGTTTAGTTGAATTAGTATCTCCTTTAAAGGTAAAAGGAAGGCTATTTTGGAACGGACCTCGTAATTTTGAACCATGGTCAGATGAAGAGGATGACCCCGACCAATAGTCTCCTCTCCAAACTTCTGCATCACGCTATCGGGAGGATGTTTGATCCTTGACGTCAAATTTAACGTGTATCACGCCCACATACCCGAAGAATCTTCAGCTGAATCGGGTTTCGAGCCTGGAACCATACGGTCCCAAAGTCGAGACCTTATTGAAAGCCAGGCCAACCCGGCCCTGAACCATGGTCAGATGACGAGATTCAGGGACCGTAGATGGTACCTCCTTTTTTAAGCTTTCACAACACAAAATAGGCAAGATATTTGGTCCCCACGAATTTAACGTGCACCAGACCAACACAGAAAGTGTATCTTTTATAGGATCAAGTCACTCTGATTTCGAAGCGAAGGCCACCGCGGTCCTTAATAGAAGATGGGAAAATACAGAAAAAGTAATCCACGTCTCTAACTTTAGAAAGTCAGCATTAGACAGAAGATTCCATATTTTTTATATGGGTACACATAAATAATGAAGAATATGAAGGTTCCAGACAGCACATAATCGCTGTTCTCGTACACGAATCAAACTTTAATGACAAAATGCTTAGAATAACGTTTCGACTCCATTGCGTTCTCATCAACGAACTTTAACAGTTCAGATACAAAGAAATATTTAATACAGCAATCAAATCAACGTCTTTATTCTGCACAGAACAGTGAGCAGAAAAAATAAAATAAAGGCAACAAGTGCAAAGTAAAATTAAATAAATCTCCAGGCCATTTACAACAAGGGAACAAACACAACAGCCCAGCAACAAGAATAAAATGAAACAGAAGAAAAAAAAGCTTTCTGAAAAGAAAGCAAAATGAATCTGTTCAAGTTTTTCTCGAAAAGAGTATCAAAGCACAGAGTTTATTATTATTATTTTATTACAGCAAGAGCCCACAGCATCCAGAATGAAAGGCACTAGAGTGGGTGTGCGCTTTAGCAAGTGCTTTCCCAACGCAGCGCACGATCAAACCCCAGAATGTGACACGAACACCGAGAGAGATTATATTGGCTTAAGGCCAAGTGGAACTAAAGCTTCAAATCCCGGGCTTCAAGCAGAAAAGTCGTAAATAATATAGTAGACTTATTCGGGAAAATAAACGGTTTTACCCTTCCCGCCGAATAAAAAGGAAAAAGACGAAAAAAAAAAAATTAATAGGAACATATTTCGATTTCGTTTTTATTTTACTACGGAAACCGAACTCCATTGGAGGTGTCAAGGGAGACTCGATTTCCATTTACAAGCAAGGGGAGGAGTGGATGTGGGGAATCGAACCGAAGATTACTTAGTGGTAGTAGCATGTCAAAAATGTATCGGGAAACTGTAACCGACGCTGTGGAGGTGTGTGCATTCGAACTGGTTACCGATTTTTCGGTCATTTAATATTACCTGCAGTGACAGGGTAATCACTCCATCCATTGGATTTTGAAGAGTGAAAAACTGATCCAAAGATGGTAAAATCGAATTCGATTTATATAGATTTCGGGAGTTACCATGAAGAAAGAATATTAATAAATGTGTTCCTCAAAATGTCAAAAAACCAGGAGCTTTGACATCTTCCCGCAAATAATAGAATACGCATTCCTTAGATTTTCAAAATTTTAATAATAAAATAAAAAACAGTAAAAAAAAGAAGTTGGTTGGTTTGGGATTTATTGGCGCAAGAGCCAAATTTGGCCATGCTGCGCCTAAAAAAAAAAAAGAAGGGTGGCATTTATGTTACGTAGTGTTACAATGCTTCAAAGTGTTTCATAAAGTCTAAGAAGTATAAAATACATTGAAGCAATTGTTTTGCTTATTGTAACATTATACAAAACATGTATTAGATAGGACGAAGAAATATTTTTCCGATTTTCGCAATGTATCTATAAACGCGTTCTCAATCGACTTACTAACCGCAAACTCCATCTGTTTTCGAGGAAATGTATTAAAATGTCATAGAGCGGTGAGTACTGTTCAGCAATGGATTCCGAGACTACCACTTTTGGACGATTTTACACCGGAAAGGGGTGTCAGGCAATGAGTCATATGAGCGTATTTCCGGAGTTCTTTGTTAGATCACGCTCAGTAAAATGTAAACATCACCGTTCCATTCTTCACTTTCCCCCTATTTTGATGAAAATAACTCCGCCCGGCGCATGAGCAAAAGCATGGATGGTTTCCGAATCCGTTGCTAAACAATATCTGTGCTGTGACGCTGCTTTAAAATGGACTTGGGTGTTTATTTTGCAACCACTGAAATGGTTTTTCAGAACTGTCACATCATGCCATAAAGGATTAAAACTTGAACTGCCATACACCACACCGTCTTTCGTCGTAGGCATATCTGACTAAACGCACAGTAAGAATATTAACAGCCACCTGTATACCTCTTGCAAATCTGGAGGCTAGAGTAAGTCACTTGGGCTATTATTATTTATCATATTACGACGACAGGCCTTCAAGAGGCAGATTGAATCAGAAATACATGCAACAATCTTCGTGTTGTACGGCAGAAACTATTTATTTTACAGGATTTTGTCTCCTATGATAAGAAAAGAAAAACCCAGAGAAAAGCGACGAAAACTGAAAGCAAAAGCCAAATTTCAGCTACTTATTTAAACATAGCATTTATTAGTTATTTATTAAATAATACGACCACGAAGAATTGTTTTAAATTTCATACATTTTCAGGATATTTCTTGCAATACATAAGGAAAAAGAATATTGGAAAAGATTATCCATCCTGTCCCCAAAGAATGTTCTGCGTTTCTTTCATTTTTTGTCAGCAACATAAGCAATATAGCAGTTTCGATCTGAAACACAGAGGTGAATAACCATTTTCTAAAATATCATAGTTGAACCCTCTTTGCCAAATTAACAAATAAATTTCCTCGCAATTATAAAAATTTCGGACCTTAACTTCGGTGGTAACCATTGGCGAAAGAAATCAAAGCTTAGTGGGAATTATTAGCATCCAAAACCAGTCGATTAGAGAGTGGTAAACACTGTGCCCCTGTATTTTAACATTTCCTGCAAACAGAGAGGCGAAAAAAAGTTCTAATGCTCGCTAAATGACCTCAGAACGAGCTAGAAAAGCAATTAGCATAAATCAAAGGGATCCTGAAAATAATTACGAAACACAACAGCTCACAGTCTGGATAAATAATAAAAGAAAAACCAAATTTCAGATGGAACAGAATTAAGCATAATGCGAACGTGCGCGTGTACAGCTGTTGAATTCTTAAGCCCCAAGGAATAAATGAAATATAGATCGAAAATTCTTTTTTCGGGAACGAGGGGGGAGAATTTCGAACATTACATTTGAATATATTAACCATTTACGCATTAGTAAGAGGAATGAAAAAACGAGGAAAAAATCTAAACAACATCTAACACATTATACTTAACCTTATTTGCGGAGTCATAAGCACATGATTACGAACTTAGGTGGCATGGAATTTCAATCTTTAATGGAACTTTAAGCTTTCCGTGCTACAAAGTCATAGAATAATTATTTTACTAATTATTATAGATTTAGATTACTTTTTTTTTCATTTTTCGTTTAAAAAATAAATTGGTTACTTAAATCCTCTTAATTACTTGCTTTCTGAAATCAGAGTTAATTTATAAATTTGAACAGCAGATATGGCTACGCAACAAATTTTAATTGGCGCAATATAATTTATCCAAAATTAAAGGACATGCAGTAACGAAATTTTAAAATAAAACTTTATCTCGTATCATTGCAATAATTTTTAAGCCACTCCGGCTTATGGAAGGCCTTACACCCTTTTGGGCAGGCTGGGCAGGGGCTGATTGAAATAATAATTATTTTAAAATAAGATTTAAAAATAAATGGCAGAAATACAGATAAAAGTAAATAAAATTTGCCGAACACAATAGCGCTTTTTGTAACGGCAGAAAAATTACAACCTAAAATAGCTACTCGTCTCTCATTTTACATTAAAAAAATATAGGCAATTTAAGAAAGTCAATTAATATAATTAGTTACTCTAAAAAGTTATAACTTCCAAAAAAGGAATTCAAATTAAATATTTCCTACAGTTTATCAAAAACATGCAAGTCAAGAATTTTATAACCTGTTTAATGTCCACTTTTAAAATTTTACCATAAAACATGCATATCAAAGAACTTTTTGATGAAAGAAGCAGTAATGTCAGCAATTCAAGATTTATAAAAAAATCAGAATACACATAAAATCTGAAATACCAATACAATCATATTGAAAATGGATGGTCTGTTGAGCTTTCAAAGAATGAGAAAAGCTCTAATCAAGATCGACAAAAGATGTGAATTGAAACGAGAGATGCGGGATTTGCAAAATTTCGCATACTCTTTTAAATATACAGATGTAATATTGATGATTAAACAAAAAAGGATGAAACAAAACATGCGATGCAGATTAAACGAATTGCATAATTAAATGTGTTTTTATATTACCAAAAATTATAAAGCAAAGAATTAAGAAAAATTACAAAAAGATCAAGAAGCTAATTCATTTCGCAAGAAAAAGTACGAGCTTCACATTAAAATTTAAAGACAACAAAACAACTCGTCAAATCTAAGAATGCCAGTTGCAGAAAATAAACATATCCAATTCCTAAAATCATACGATAAAAATTAAAAATGCACATATCCAATTCCTAAAAACATAAAATATAAGCATCAGAAATCCAAAAGATCCCAACTATCTTACAAAAACAGAGAATTAATTAGATCAGTTTCAAAATTGTATTTCACAAGCTAAGAAACATAAACTGAAACTTCAAATCAAACAGTTCATTTATCGCATTAGATTTAAAAAGAAACAGCATTCATTTCCTAAAGCTGGTATTAAGTGACAAGTGTTGCTACGCTAAATAAATATAAAAGATAAAATGATAAATATGTACTCAAATGGGTCGATTCATGCACAAGTGATAGCAAATCAAGTGTGGCAGGCCAAAAAACGCAACGTTAATTTAATTATACAATTAGTTGAGAATTTTGAGAGGAAAAAATACGCGATGTCACAGCAAAAATGCTAGATGACACGCGAAATTACATTTGACGAATGACTGTGGAGTCATGTGATGCGAATCCATTTTGAATCGACATCAACGCTGATTTCGTTTTTCTTATTACAACTGAGCGAATATTCAAAAGAAAGAAGAAAAGTTTTTTTTAAAAAAATCATTTCGGACTTCATAAACTCATTGATCATCTCATTAAACTCCATCTATTTCTTCTATGCCTTGAATCACTTTTTCTTAATTTTAATGACGAAAAGCAATAATAATGAATCCAAAATTGGGTTGATTATGAATTACAGCACTCATGAAAACATAACCACAATTGGAAATTAAAACTGAATTGTATTCGCTATATCCCAAAGCAGCAAACCTCATTCCGTAGAATCAGTATGAACATAATTTTTCATAATTTACCGTCAATTTCTTATTTGAGAAATAATCAAGAAATATATTGACACTTTAAAAATTAACTTTATAGAGGGACGAGACTCAGGTTTGTGTGTAGTGCTGCTGAAGAATCCATTCAATTTTAGGAACCATTTTTATTAGGCACGTTCCACAAGACACAAGACAAGACAGAGAACAACATCACGATACAAGCACACAGACTAGAATGACAGAGAGGCATCATGGGAAAAGATGGCTCCAGTAGCGCCACCTACCATAGAAAGGAGAAGGCAGTTGATTGTAACCGCTACAACTTACAAAATTACAATGGGAAATATGCATATAATCATTACATTTAGACCATGACCTTTTAACAGGGACGAATTTTAATTGGATACTAGGAAAGCGCAATGGGCTCCGGTATAAAAAGAAAGCCGAAATGGTTCAATGAAGTTTTCTGTTTATTTGTATTATTCAACAAATTTTAAACTTTTTTCATAAATTGTTCAATAAAAATTATATTTGCTCTTTAAAAAACTAACTTAAACTAGCAACAATTATAAAATACAAAAATTAAATTTGTAACAACTATTAAACATTATTATAATCACTAAGAAGGCAACTAAAACAATTCGATTTTATATCGCAAACCGACCTCACAAGTACACATTTGAGTTACATTCAGAGGGCCTCCCTCGAATTTCTAGATTAAACTTCCGTCTGACGCCTCTAATCTGTGAGATAAAGCGACCATATTTTTTTTTGTGGTCAAGTACGTGTTTTGCCGAGAAAGGCGTGGGACCTGTAGTAGCTTCCTGCCCTCCTACCACTCACACGAGGGTATCGTGGTTTTTTTCTCCAGTGCTCTTTTGATGTACGTGCGGGGCAAGTTAATCTGGTAGATGAGTAGCGCCCGATTGCATTTGTATTTTTGATTTCCTAAATTTTTCTCAATATTTCTTTTTATATGCCTGCAAAAGTTCGTATAACTGTCCCAGCCCTTAATTTGAATTGATATTGATCGTTATTTCCAATATATTGTTTCAAAAATGTCTTTTTATTTCAGGCTCTCAATGGCAACAGTTGTCACTGCTACGGAACCTTACGGAAAACAACCGTCAGCTCCCTCCTTAATTCCTGGACATTTTGTTAGTTGAAATTGTGAGGAAATGCAAAAAAGTTATTTAAAAAAGCAAACATAGCTTTACATTACCGAATAGTTCAGTTTGATAAGCTTTTCCTTGAGCCTACGCAAAAATTTAACTTTTAATCTCACAGATGAGTTGCGCCCGAACGTGCTAGCATTTGTATTGCGCCCGACCGAAAATTAAAAATCACTCTTAAAGTCGAAAATAATTTTATAAAGAAATGCAATATTATTTTCGCAAGTCAAAAATCAGAAGGCTGCATCACAGGAAACATGGTAATGAAGTACAGGTGTATAAAAATTAAGAATGCAAGATGCCATCGGTGCCTTTCTATTCTTGAATAACTGAAACCGCAGTTCAGGGCTGTCGCGTTATTCGCAAAATGCTGCACGTGCTGATGCGGTTTTCGTGCCAAAACGCCGGCGTTATGACACGAAGATGATAAAGAGGTTCTGCAAAACTCGTTTATGAAAACTAAAGTGAATGATTCAACATTTTATATGAGGAAGAATGGCAACCTACCCTCATTCGATTGATCAGCTAAAGATTTCCACACCCAAGGCCATGGGAATGGAAAGCAAAAGACTAGTTTTTTAAAAAAATGTTGATAAATATAGCCAATTTAGAAAATAATGTCAGACACAGGATGCTGTCTAAAATATTGAAATGTTTCCTTTACGCAGTTTTTCCTGCTTTGTGGTTAGAATGCACGGGGAATAATATGCACGAATTATTTTGCAAGTAGCGGTCACCTTAAATCAATAAAATTCCAAGTGTAAAAACAGATGAGGAAGACGAAAATATCTTGACCACACATATAAGCCAAATACTATTGAAGCTAAAATCTTACAGCAAACTTCTCTTGAGCAAAGATGATGTAAAAGAACAATCACCTTTCTTCATAAAAAATAATCGGTCGTTATTTAGTGTCCTCTCCTCTGGAGACGCGAAAACGTTCTCTGAAACCAAAGCAATTATCCGATCGTCAACTGGTTTTTTAAGAGCACTTACATTTTGCTTTTTTAAATGCGTGATGGCATCTAGGGGGAAAGCAAAGAAGCTCCTTATTCGTTGTTTTCTACCTAATGATTATGTGCACAGTTTGCATTGGTTCGTATCCATAAAATCCCCGACAATCAATTGGAAGAGCCAAGTAAAATTACTTAGTGGTGTGAAGTGGCGAATTCAGGATTCGGGTCGGGAGGAGAGTGGCGGAGATCATAAAAATTTTGTTATCGTGGTGACGAATGTCAAACCTCATGGCTTATGTAAACCAAAACACTTTAACTTTACAGACTTTCCTCACCTGACAATAAGAATCATAAAGAACAATACAATATAATCGGTAATTTAATAAAAAATACAATGAAATAACTAGCCAAGAAATGTCTTTGATCGTGTCAAGTACAAGTGGAATAACTAGAAAAGTAGGGAAATTTTCGAGCCTGTCGATCCAGAAAGCCATGTTGTCACCATTTTATTATTATTTTTTAAATGAAAATTAAGAACAAATAGTTGTAGTGATTTTAAATAAAATAAAGAATTTTGATTTGGCTCTGGGGGGGGGCTATAGTCCGATAGTCCCCCCCCCTGGATTCGCCACTGGTGATGTGCATGCAAATGAAGAAACCACACATGGCTAAATTCTTAAATAGGCAAAGTAGGTAACTGCCTATGTGCCCCACAACTTTTAGGGGCCCCCAGAATTTTTGTATGTGGTATTTTCAGGGTAATATAATTTTGTGCTTATTTTTGATTTACAAGGCCCATGTACTCAAACATATTTAAATTAAAATTAAGTATTACTTAAATTTCAAAACATTATCCTTAGAATTTTTTTCATGTTTTTTTTTTTTTAAATTTTCTTACAGATACGAATTTGTTACAGATAGAAATGTTTTAAAATTTTCTTACAAACCAATGTGGACCAATTTTTTTCGCAGGTGGCCGAAAGTGGAAATCTTTGTATCAGAATATCAAGATTCTATCAAAAATATTTTGTAAATTTTTTATATGTTAAATTTTTGTTTAAAATTACTTTTAAATCGATTTTTTTATACGCGATTAAAATTTTTACATTTTTTTATAATAAAACTAGTTCTCTTGATGTTGATCCGCAATTTAAATGTTTTGTTATATTTCAGTCGGTCATCATATGTGCTACTTAAAAATTTGCATGTATAGAAATTAAATTAAAATCAATAAAATATATCTGATTTTGGAAGTTGGGAAGGGAAAGGAGGTCCCGAAACTAACATTGCCTAAAGGGTCTCTGCAGGGCTTAATCCGACCCTGAGACCACCAATCATCTCTAGGTATATGCAGGGTTCCGAGTAACAGCCTAGAAAGTGGATCAATTCCATGCCATTCATTTCTGTGAAAAAAATCTCAAAATCGATTAGCTGCATTTAAAATAACAATAGACCTCCCCTCCCCCCCCGTTCTATTGCAAAAAGAACTTGTTTTTGTATGCCTGGCCTTCCTTAAAGTTTGTAAACAACCTTTTCGAACGCACTGTAATTAACAGCTTTCGAATGTTTTAAAACCAGACTGTGAAATATTTGTAAAATTCTGTTACCTCAACTTCATAGAATTTGGTCTTCACATCGGAATCATTCTCAGTTTCTCTTTAAGCGTATGATTAGTTACCGAACAGGTAGTTATCAGTTCAGTCAGTTATTACACCCATGCAACAATTTTAACTACTACAATACTATTACTACTAATTACTACTGCAATTTTAACTAGTACTAAAACTAGGCTATTATAATTAAGGAAATCATAAAATTTTTAATTCGGTTTTGATTATAAAAAATCACGAAATAGGTCCAGAAGTACAAGCCGGCTAAATGGGCAATGTACATGGGAGACTTTCAGTCAATTTATGGTAACGTTATACATTGGAAAATTGCCAATTAATGGACGTTAACACATTGTCGATAGATCAATTAATGATTTAACTATGCTTATAGCTATGAGAATGTAATACAATAAGCCATAAGAATGGAATATAGAAGACCTTTAAAAAAGGAAAGTCGTATTTATAAATTAATAGTGGATTAAATATTTCGAATACATAGTTTTTTCTTCTTTGTGGTTAGAATTTATGTAGAATAAAACGCAGGGAAATCTCCCTACAATCATTGTATTTATTCTGAAAATAATGAGGAGAAAACAGTAGTCTCCTCGTTTAACCCCTTGCCATGCGATTTTATTTAACCTCCTAATTAGATGTCACTGCCCATTTGGGATATCTTTTATTTCAATCTATTTAATATGGTAAAGGATACTCGAGACATTTAAGCTTGTCCAGGTGACTTTTGTATTTAAAATTAATTGTTACGTTGACTTAATTACGGATTTAAATAGCAAAAATTCAGAAATTCGATGTACGTGTCAGAGACGTCATTGTATGTTAAGGGATTAATGAATATCGAATTAGAACGGTAAAACAGACGAAGAAGAGAAAGAAATCTTGACCACGTATGACCAAAGATGCAGATGAATCTAACTAGCTAGCTGATCAGAAAGATTCATCTGCTTTAAGTCAAATATTCAGTAAACAAAAATTCTTGAAAAATCCCATGAAATAGTTAAAAGCTTCTTTTCATTTTTGGTCCATTTGGCTTTTGTAACCGTTTCTGCGTAGGAGAAAGTGGGGTAAAACAAGGTTTGAAGGCCTGTTGGAGCTAAACTATTCGACATACAGCTTGTCAAATTTTACTAAACTATTCATTATTTATCAGAGTACAATGTATTTTTCAGGAAAAGTCATTTACTAACTTATTAACTAATGATTTTTTTTGTAGAAAAAGTCAAAGAACCGGTTTTACCCCAGTAAAACCGGATACATATGTTAACTCTATGGGAAATTAGGGAAAACTAGATTTTCGGAGGAAAGGTAGCATATTTTTTTTATTTTATGCGACAATTTAAGAATAAAAAAAAATTTTAAGATTTAACAATAGTTATAATAGTTGACAATTTAAGAAAAAAGTCGATTTAAAAAAATTAACAATAATTAGAATAGTTGACAATTTAAGAATACAGACAGTTTTTTTTAAAGATTTATCAATAGTCGCAATAGTTAACAATTTAAGAATAATGACAATTTAAAAATATTCGCAAAATTCATATCCAAATTAGTGATAAAATCTGTAGGAACTAAGTAGGGAACCTAGTAATGTCACTAGCACATTGAAACACTGCTGGTTTGAAAATTACAATAGAACAGAGTAGCGACAAAATGAAATGTAAGAATCTAACAAATGTTGTAAAAAAAAGAAATTGGAAAAATGTAAATGACCTACTGGATTCTCCTGCTATTTTAATGATCCAAATCCCAAAAGCATACGAAGAAAAATAATCCAATCCAAAAGAAAAACATTGTATTCTACGTAATTCTTTCTTCCTTAAAATTCAAGCTAACAGACGAGCTTAGTCCAAATGTCGATGCGTTAAATAAAACCAAACGATTGCGAAGCCTTCGGGCAAAGGATTTTTAATTTTACATGAGTTTTAAGTTTTATATGAGAAAAAAATCGTTTATATATGAATAAAAATCGTTTATTTGCAAGGGAGGAAATAATGGAATAAATAAATTTTAATTCTTTTTAAAATTTTGACTAAAATAATTCTTTGTATTATTCAAAATTATCACAAAAAAAGAAAATGTTGGAAATCGGAATAAATTGGAAATGCTTTCCATCAGATCATTTGACGCAAAGGTCAAATAGGAATGGCCCTCACAAACTACCAACTATCTCACAACCCAAGAAAATGCTCTTGAGTCGGGTAGCTTTCCCTAGTACCCGGTTTTATCCCACAAGAAGTACCGGTTTTACCCCGAGTGCAGAGGTCATAAAAAAATGAACCACGCAATTATTTTATTTTCTGATAGGATATCTTTATTTTTTGATAGGATATAAATCCTTAGCAAACAGGTAATAAGGTGGACTAAATATAGTGTTTATAATTGTAACGATTAATAAGTAAGGATAGTTTAAAAAGAAACGAACATTGGAGAGTTGACGTCATAAAACAAATAAACCTTCACAGACGAAGTGAATTTAACAACATGAAAACAATGACCATTCTTTTTTTTTTCTTCACTAGTGGAGAATAATTCAGTATTTGTCCACTAGAAAGAAGAATCAATAACGCCAAAATAAAAGTATCCGGTTTTACCCCACTATCCCCTACTTATCTTTTTTTCCATCCAGATTTACTTGCGAAACAAGCATAAACTATGGATGGATTCCTGAAGTAAATTTCATTTATCCCATAAAAATCACCACAACACACGCATCTTTCATCTTTTGCTTCAGTCCCTTCGGTCAAACCGTCATATTCACAAGCTCAAGTTTAAAAATCCTTTTTGCTTCCATTATTTACAATCGTCATTTTCTATTCATTTCCCTCTTCCAACCAAACCAATCGAATTTCCTAACTTCCGCGCCAGCATTCACTTTAAACTCAGTAAAGAAGGGGGGGGAGGGGGAAGAAATCGTTTCACAGCAACAACCTGGCACTTACAAATTCGTTCTCAAAAATTTTGGAGCATTAAAATTATCAGATAGAATACATACCCGCCAGGGGCGCCCCCGTTAATTTCCTTCGGGAATACACAACTGCAGTTTAGATAAGCATTTTCTGCCTTCCGGGGGCGCAAACGGAAATGCACACTGAATCAGACGGAAGCGAGGGCGATTGCAAGGGGAAATGAGGAATTAATAAGCGAGCGGCAATGGATTGCTCGATAAGTGCGAACCGAAACTTCGGTGAAGGAAACTATTTTTGCTTCGCGATTTCTCGAGAACACAGTCACGAGGACAACAGTTTAACAGCTGAACAGAATAAAATGACGTCAACATCAAATGACGTCACCGGCGAGCAAGCTTCTTGGACAGGCAAGCAGCGAGGAGAAAAGGATCGTTTCCTGCAGTGGGAAGATGTTTTATGGAAAAGCTGTCCACACACACAATTGAGGAAAATATGGCACTTTGGAAATGAGGCGCACATGACGATGGGGAAAGAAAATAATCGCGCACGACAAGGTGCGAAGTGTCTGCACAGTTTCCTTTTCGAATATTTTCAATCAAGTTTTGCTCTATTATTACTGTATTGAATGCATGACGAAATTAGACGTGACGTACTAATGAAAGTTCAAATGAAAGCAGCCATCAAAAGAATTTACACTCTTAGCCAAAGCTGGTGCAAGGGTACCTGGCGTCCCTAGCCAAAGAAAATTTTATACATCCCATACCAATACTATTTATATATTCACGTGCAAAGCCAAACATAACAGTCGATTATAATCAAATTTGATTACAAAAGTTATTGTTTAAAACTTAGATTAACGAAACATTTTAACTTCGCAAAAAGGAGGGAAATTCAGAAATATTCATTGACTTACAATTTAAGCATCAATAATTCATTAACATACTTAATAATAAACTTAGTTGAACGTTTAATGCAATTCAATATCTCGTCGCTTAACAGGCAACACCACCCATCTCAATTTTTTGAAATTTCAAAGAGGTAGAAAATACTCAATATTTCGCAAACAATACCGAATATTTCCGAATTTTTTTTCACATCTGGTAGGAACATGCGATCTACGTTTATATCAGATGCCAAAAAAATTTAGAGATATCCGTTATTGGTTTGGAAAAATTGTGCATTTTCGTCCTGTTTGAAATTTCAAAAAATTGAGGTAGGTGGCGTTGCTTGGGTGGGAGTCCGATGAACGCATGATACTGTTCAGCAACTGATTCCGAGACTACCACTTTTGGACGATTTTACACCGGAAAGGGGTGTCAGACAATGAGTCATATGAGCGCATTTCCGGAGTTCTTCGTTAGATCACGCTCAGTAAAATGTAAACATCACCCTTCCATTCTTCACTTTCCCCTATTTTGATGAAAATAACACCGCCCGGCGCATGCGCAAAAGCACGGAGGGTTTCCAAATCCGTTGCTGAACTTTTCAATAGTTTCATTTGATGGAAAAGCGTCCCGTTGTTGTGGCGCCCCTATTCGACCATCTTGGGTCACCTAATGGTTAAATTGGTCCTGCTTTTAGCAGTTCAGTGTTAAGAAGAAATATTGGAACTCACGTGCGGTAGGCGGAAAGAGTTCGAGAACTCGATAGTTCTCCACCTTTTGGACATTACTATTGTTAGAAGAAAGTGGTATTACAATCAAAGTTACTGAAAAAAATTCAGAAGCGTAATAAAAAATTTCATTAATGACACAGAATGATAATTTATTGGACCTGAATGGACTGAAAGAAAAATAAATAAATCTAGGGAAGAGAAAAGCGAGAGATACGAGATTTGTTTTTATTTATTTAATCGTTTTCTTATCAACAATTTCGAAATTCACAGGTTATGATTCTAATTTGTGAAAAGAGCACTATTGTTACAACAATTAATTAGTTACCGAATAAATCTGGCAAAAAATTACTTCTAGTAAATAATTAATAGTTGTTTTTATTTGCTATATTTTTACACAATATTTCCTTATGATTGTTATTATAAGACAGAAATTAATCTTGGGGGGGGATAGGAAAAGATTACAAAAAATAATAAGGCATTTGATACAGGCAAATGCGCATTTGAAAAAAAAAATTGTCAGTAAATATATAGCTTAAAAATGCATCATCGCTCTATTCTAATGTTTTATTAAGTTGCACGACGCAGAGTTCGGTTGCAAAGGGAATCAATTCAAGTGATGTCACAGGACAAAAGTAAGTGCGCAAGTCATCTAACTGCACATTGAGAAGTGACGTCACGTCCATTATGCCCTTGGGAAATGCGCGATGGATTCCAGAGTTAAATCGTCACGGTGCATTTCACGTATACTTAGAGTTGCCATAATTATCAAGCATTGATATGGGACGTTTATGTGCTAAATAAATAAAAACGTGAAAAAAGTGGGTAGGGATAACAGATTTTTTTTTTTTACTTATAATCTACTAATTTTACTAATGAGGATAAAAAAAATCAATAAAGTTTAAACAATCTAATAAAATGAACAAGTAGAATAATAAAAATGAAGCGAGGCTAATCCTTTTTAACCCAGTCGTATTTTAAAGTTGACTTTACTTTCTTAATTATATCATTTTCTCCTTTCACATAATTATGAAATTGGGCGCAAATCAATTTAAAATGATAACGACGCAGAGTTTAGGGAGAAAACGGGGAAAAAAACGAGACGAATAAGTAATACGGAACAGAGCAGTGAAATACGGTGACAGTCCTGTATATACGGAACGCATGGCAACCATACGTATACCTCATGGGCAAGAATTGATTCCATAACGATATGATGGAAAAAAGTTACTTTATTCAGCATTTAATTAAAACAATAAAGATTGATTGTCAGTGGCTAGTTCCAAAATATTTATCCATAAGTGTATAAAAAAGCATGAAAATCAGAATTTAATGTTAAAAAGAAAAATTAGTAATTATAATAACATTTCTAAATAAAAATTTCTAGGAACACCGAAGATACGCGTTATGAAAGCAGAATCTTCTATATTTACAAGATCGGAAAAGAAACAAGCATTCTATCAAATAATTATTTCCTCTCTTGAGGAAAAAAAAAAGTCTAATCACAATCAACGCAATATTTTTTTCTTACAAATGTGTACAAATATTCAGTTCTTTTGATCATTGGAAAAATTTGAACATATATTCATAAAATTGCTCAAATAAAACATTGTAATAGTATTTTTTCCACCGCCCCATGCTTTTACAATTTTATTTCGATCTCAATATTTTTGATTAAAAAAAATTGTACCACTTAATACAATAATAAAAGCGTACATATTTACCAACAACAACCTTACTAACTGGCATCTGACCACAAAAATGACCTTCAAACGGGTTATGAAAATAGAAATATTATAATGAAATGCATAAGAAAGAGGTAGTTACTCATCATAAAACGTGGCAAAGATACATTATTAATGAAGCAACAGTAACATTTCAATAGATGCTAAAGAGATAATCGCATCCATCAAGGACAACACGTGCCAGAGTAAGGAACATAGAAAAGTAGAAACTCTTCTACTTAAATATATAGTGGCACTGAACTTATAAGTGAAAGTGACCATGAAACAAACACTCGGATCGCGATTGAACACACTGTAATACTGGACCAAAGAACATATTCTATCGGATTTTATTTATACAATACGTTGTTCACTCAGACTAAATTTTTTTTTAAATTCTATTCTGAAGGAAAAAATATAGATGACGTCTACAACTCATTTTCACTTCTGGCATGAAAATCTGCATTTCGAGTTAAAAACATATTGAAACAAATGGTAAACACTCAGAGTATGGGATATATTCATAATATCGTTCTTTCAGGGCGGTCTCAATTTTGCTACAACACATTTAAAAAGAAATATTACGTGCAAATAGTCATTTTTTTATCCTTCGAATTATATCAGTTGTTGGGATGTTTTAAACAAAAAAAAGCTCTAGAATAGAATGTATCAAACATTTTGATGAATAAATTTTAATAATTAGCGACATATTACAATAAACTAAATTTTTTAAAATTTTTAACGTGTGTATTTTATTACAACACAATGCTTTAGGCGCAGCTCAAACTCCTGTCAAGCAAGAATAACGTTTTAACCCTTAAAACCACAATTTTTAAAAAACTGATTAATTTATTATTTTTTTAAACTTTCATTTCTTGAATGAAACATGGGAAAAATACTTTTAAAAAATCCTATTTTGTCTTAAGTATGGATTATGGCTATAAAAACAGTTCGTTACCGACTGACAACACTACGCTTTATTTCATAAAAAAATTCCTTGATAAAATTCTATAATTGTAAACAGAGTTGAATTTTAATAACTATTAATACGGATACAGAATTTCCTTCAACATTGTAGAATAAAATATGGTATTCTCAAGCGTACAACAAAACAAAAATGATGCAGCCTCAAGTGAAAAACATCCATTTATTTTTATTTTTTATCAGCACTCAGCTTGCCATCTATATGTTGTAAATTGATTTAATAATATTTTCAGTATATGTCCTATTGTCAACAACAAGTATTAGAGCTTCAGTCTTATTCTCAGCATTTTAGAAGATAAAATTGGGTATGTTACTTAAAAGGCAACACTGGGCATTTAAGGGTTAACAGTCGGGACAATTTTGATTGAACCAAAGTTCATAAAATTAAAAAGTCAATTCTCCCCACACAAAGTTGAAAATAAAAAGATAATGCTGGCCATTTAGGATAACGTTTTACTCACCTGCGACCGCTGCATGTAGGTAAAAATAAATTTTAAAAAATGCAAACAGCAACAGAGAATTCCACACAATTTATTAAATACAGAATCACAGTTCTTTTTATTGACTACGAAAAAAGAATACTTTGATAATCAATGATTAACTCGAGTTATAAGTCAAGTTGATCAAGGATACCTCAAACTGATAGGCAAAGCTAAGCGATGCGATTTTGCACCCAGTTAAAAAAGTTAAACGTTATCCTAAAAAGTTAAAAGTTATCCTACTACTTAATAGCAGTTGCTATATATAAAGAGAAAGTGGTTTTACCAATATTCTGTGTAATACCACTTTCATTTTAAATAGAAAGTATTATAAGATTATTACACAGAATATCGATTACCGTTGTTTAAATCTACAATCTCCCTTACTACTGCCAACCCAATCACTCACAGGGTTTAGACCAGCGGCGCGCAAACTGTGAGTCGCAACCCCCCAGAGGGGGGGTCGAGAGAATGTTTTTGTGGGTCGCTAAATTTAAAGAAATTTAATTGGCAATAAAAAATATAAGGCTTTTCTTCAAGAAAAAAAAAAAAAACGTGATCACGATACCCAGGGGTGGCGAAAACTTTTTACACAAAGTGAGAGGGTCGAAAATGAAAATAGTTTGCGCACAACTGGTTTAGACCAGTGGTGCGTGAACCGTGAGTCGCGACCCCTCTGGGAGTCGAGGGCAATTTTTTGTGGGTCGCTAAATTTAGAGAAATTTATTTGGTAGTAAAAATTATAAGGCTTTTCTTTTAAAAAACATCACGAAAAAACTTTACACAAAATAGGGGGGGGGCCCTTCAGAAATGAAAATAGTTTGCGCAACACTGGTTTAGACTGTAGTAAGGCAGACGCTCACTACAACCCTCTGGGTGAGTGAATCGGCGTTGATAAGAGAGAGTGCAGTTTAAAACAGCGATAATTGATTATTCGTATAATTTACACCTTTCCATTTAAAATTAAAATTAGTTCATTTCATGGCGCTCCTTCAACAGACCTAGGATCCGTAGAAACATATACACGACATTTATTGGTGATGCGGTCGCTGACAGCTTTTTGTGTGCAGTCCATTTAACCCTTTGTTTATCGAATTAATTTACCAGCAACTTTTGAATTTTAATTTTGCATCATTAGATACGTTTTGCAGCAGAATAGCTCCATAAAAGAGTGAAAAACTTTCTTAATTAAATAAAATAACTTAATTAAATTGATAATTAAAAAAAGTTAATTTCTGCCTTCAGCTGCCATCAACTGCTAGCTGTTGGAACTACACACTAAGTGTCCTTGTGAATACCATCAAGAAAAATGGTCATCTTATGAAGATGTAAGCGTTATTTAAGGGGTATTTTTAAGTATCGTCGGGATATAAAGAGTTAAGCTGTCACTGACTAAAGTTGTCTACCCCCAAATCGTGAATAATGTTCGACATTTTCCCAAAACATAAACATAAGGTATTAACATGATTATTACTATATATTTATTTACAGAATAACATTAAGAATAAAAGCGTGAAACGTTGATAGAAATAATTTAAGAAAATTGGAATTTTCATAATTTATTACCCATTTTTAATGAATATTTAGTAATTTTCTTATGATATTCACTGTGGCTTAAATTTTATTACAGTATTCTTTTCAGGGCCTCACGTTTTTATGAATTTTGATCTCTAAATTTCTGATAAAAAATATTTCCAACTTTTTAATCTTAAATATATTTCATAATTCATATTTAAAATTATTATTAATCTTGAAATTAATTTTTCAGAAATTTGCTACCAGATGGCGCCAGTCGTAAGGAATAAAAATTTAACTAAAATTAATCGATTTACTGATAATTAAGTTCTGAAAATAATAAAATTATGTATTCTCATCGGACACAAACAACAAATAAAATTTCAGAATTTTTAGCTCGTCAGGGAAGCGAGTGAAAAATCGATTGTAAAATTCTATCTTTACAAACATGAAAAAGAAGCCCAGTTAAATAAAAACGCGTATTATAAGTTCATTAAAACTCATTTTACGCGGCAAAATGGTATACAGATTTAAACATAGTATTTAATTCAGGATGCTCTTCCTCGGAAGGATGGAAGTTACATCAAATCCCTTCCTTTGAACTTGGAACTTTTCACGTGGAAGTCCCGTCGGCTATAAAATTTAGTATGCCAAAGTAACTTCCTTTAAATATCTAAAAATAGAATTCCATCAATATACCTCGATTTAAAATGTGATTAAAATAGCTAATGAGATAAAATGAAGAGATGCTATTTACCGTAACCCTCAAACACCCAGCAGTAAAAATCAAACCAAGAAAAATAAGCTCACCTGTGACAAAAATATACGATAGCAAAACAAGAAAAAAGATTGACCAAGTTCGCGAAGAAAAACGCAACAACTCGTTTCTGCCAGTGCTCTTCTTTGTCATAAGTGTCATTTCAGTTTTATATGCGGTTCGGGCGCACGATAATAATAGTGGGTGCCCGCCTTTTGTTGGTCTGTGTGTGGAGGGTTATTACGGTGTGCTTTGATAAACATTCTCCTTGTCCCACTTATGGATGCATTCCCAAACATAAAAATTTCCCCCAAGGTGGAAAATGAAAATATTATTCTGTTGTGTTTGCTGCTTTTTGGGAAGGTTGTAAATTCAACCTGGGCTGGAGATAAGCGACTTGCACTTCATTTTTTTAAAGTGCAAAGGTTAGAAAGGAAGAAGTACACAGGTTTGGGGCTATGAGCTGCCTTCTTCTTTACAGCTGGAGTAATAATAATAAACTCTTATATTGCAAAAAGGAATGTGAAGACGATCGTTAAAAATTATGTTCGTAATTTCGAATAAGCAACTTGTTCCATTTTCTACCCTTGTTTTCAAATAAACAAAAATCGTACCAAACGATTTTTTCCCCCTTAAAAAAATAAAGAACTAAAGATAATTAGTATCGAATAATCATCATCAAACAGAAGGCAGAAAGCTACAATTACAAGTTGCATGAACGCACAAATGTTTTGTCCCAAAGCGCCCCTTCAGAGTGGCCCCGGTCGCTAAGCCTCTGGTCCTTGTACTACACCTATAGATTAGAATTATTTTTAAGGCATTTTGGATGTACTAATCATTCGCATGTAGTGATCGCCTTGGCTTTGTACCAAAATGATCATTACAAGCGGCGTCCACTGTACTTGCGAATAGGGATGTAACGAATAGTGATTTGACCGAATAACCGAATATTCGGCGAAATTTCAGGCCGAATACTAAATTTTTTTAAAAATTTTCACTTTTGATTGTGAATGAAATATTTTTCAATTATTAAATAAACAAAATTAAGATTAAATTGAGTTTTTATTATTTGTGTATTTAAAAAAAACGTTAATACCTTTAAGTATATTTGTAATATTTTAAATACCTTAATTCCAATCATAAGAAATGAGAAACTCTTCATTTTGGGATTGCTTCAAAGAATTAAAAGAGTCGTAATTGCAGAACATGATAATGACAAACACAGAAGAAAATTGAATGGATAAATAAAAATTTCTAGAAGTAAATTCCTATTTTGATAAAGAATTTCTAATAGGTAGGACGGAGTGTCCACTCAATTGGTGGGGCGGAAATGCAGAAAACTTTCCAAAGTTTACAAATTTACCAAGAAAATATCTTTCAACACCTTGCAAGCATTATATACTAGTGACGTTTATTTTCTGAAGCTGGTAATATATATGAAACCATATGGAATAGTCTTCTATAAATGATATGCAACATTATTAAATACACTTAAGCACTATGCAACTTAAAATTAGATAAATATTAGTTTTATTTTTATAATAAATGTACCAGTATGTCATTCTGTAATATTGTTTTAAATATATTTAATAAAGAACATTTTAACCTGAATTTATTCTGCTGAATAATATCTGTTTAGCATTTGACCAGACCAAATATTCAGGCCGAATAGGCCCAATACTTAATATTCACTACGTCCCTAGTTGTCATTATATGTGTATGAAACCACACAAAACAGACTTCCTTCTGAAAATGCTGAAATATTATTGTTCTTGCATAATAATTTCATGCTTTTAATGACAAATTATATGCAACTTTATTAAATACGCCTGCGCAGCTTAAAATTGGGTAAATGCTAGGAGATTTTTTGGATAAATGTACTGAAATGTAATTCTGTAATAATCTTTGTTAAATGTGCATTTAAAAGCACATTTAAAAAAATTATTAACCTGAATATTATTCGTCCGAATATCTGCTTAGTATTCGGCCTGCCGAATATTTGTTACATCTCTACTCGCGAACATACTTTTCAGTGGTGTAGTCGCAAAATAATTTGTGCCGGAACGCTCTAACCTAGGTGACAAAAATAGCGCGTTTTCACAATTTTTTCTTATTTATTTCTCGTGGGGGAAAAACAAACAAAAAAAAAACACAGTGCTGGAAAGCCGTTTCGGTGCGTCCCGGCTCCATTACACCCCTGCAAAATGCGTACTGTACTTCAAAGCGTGAATAAAATGAAGATGTTATAGAATATATTTTTTTTAAATTTATGTTGATTTGTATTAAAATTAAGTAATGTCAAAGCAGAATCATGTCATTAATAAGTAATGCAGAAAATAACACGAGTTTTCAGAATCAAAACATAAAATACAATTAAATATTTGCAAGCTTAATACTTTTAACCCCTTCCAGCCACCACATGCCAGTGAGCTTATCACTTTTATTAATTTGAAATATCCATCATACTTTCAAGGGTAAGGATTTGTCAAAGTTTGCGTTGTTTTAAGGAGGCATCTAACAATTTTTTTTTCTTATGTATTTCTCGGAAATAAAAAAAGCAGTGCCGGAACGGCGTTCCGGCTCCACTACACCCCTGATACTTTTATAATTCCAAACAAACAATTTTGGATAATCTTGTCGAAAGAAAATAAGTCAGGATTTAAAATTTCGCCTCCTTTAATCGAGTTTTCGATTATACGAGGTGATTAAGGTCCCAATCAGCTCGGATAATCGAGGTTCTAATTAAAATTTATATTCTTTCACACGATGACATTTACTATTCTACAATTACAATAATTTCATAATTTAAATATAAATACAACTAAGTGAATATCTTAAGCACCACTCAAAATTATGAAGCTAGCATAACCAGAAATTTTTCGATTCTGAATATGACCATTATCTTCGTCAGAAGTCATTAGGCAACGGAACGCGTTGTTATTACAACACTGTGACGATTTCATCTCTTTTCCGAAAGGGTAATCGTGCTCTGATAATGGCTTGCTAAATCAGTAAATAAACAAGTTACGAAAATGAACGCTCACTGAATAGAGAGACGCGCAATATGCCGAACTGGCAAAATGACAGTAGACCAATCGGATTTACTCCAGCACTGTGAAAAATACTTTAAACCTTCAATAATAGTATAATTAGTGGTTTTTTTAAATAGATATAAAAATACACTTGTATAAATTTTAAATAATTAGTTCGACAATTTAATTGCATTTATTTAACTAAAGAAATGCAGTCATGATGCCACGTACTTTTTCTTTCTGCAAGATGCACAATGGATTCCAAAATTGAGTAGACGCGGATTATTTGATGGACGTCATGCTAGCGGGAATTCACAGAACCCTAAATTTGTATCGATTAATTCAAAGTATTACGAACCAAGATTAAATATGAATAAGTTTTTAAGCAATCTATATATATCACTGCTTCATAAAAAAAATTTAGCGTATGAGAGAAAATATTTGCAGCGACAGATGTAGCAAATAATTTTATTAATAACGACATATTACCTCCCATAACATCTCTACATTCATACAAAAACTTAAGTATAAAACTTGATAATTATAATTTTAAAAAAAATCCACATAAATAAAATATCTGGCTTCGTGATGTTAAACTATCATAAATGTCTTAAATCAAAACCAGAATTTTGACTAATATACAAATTATGTTTGACAGGTGATGAAATAACAAATGGAGGCAAGAATAATTCAAAATTAGACATGAAATTCTATAAGATCATATGTGGTCACGTGTCAAATTCATGCATCAAGTAATCGTATTTTTAAACTAATAAACTGAAATCGAGTCGTGAAAGTCATAAGTATTTAACAAAAAAATTATGTGAATTCTATAAATAGTCATGTCTAGTGTCACATGGACTCGTACATGAACCGAAACAATACCACATTCATAACAGAACATTAGAGAAAACTGAACTGCAAAGATTTAACTCTTTCACTACTAATAATTTTTTCTGGGAAAAAAATAAAATAAGTACTTTAATACATCAAATACAATACAAATATCGATAATATGCTGAAAAATAAATCACCAGCGGGTGGAGGGGATCAGTGGGACATATGTATTCCATTGGTATGTTTTAGTGGAACACAATACAGGGTGACAATTATTGAGCTATATGAAATAAAAAAATAAATCACCAGCGGGTGGAGGGATCAGTGAGATATATGTATCGCATTGGTATGTTTTAGTAGAACACATACAGGGTGACAATTATTGAGCTATATGAAATAAAAAATAAAATTTTCAAAAACTACCGAGTTCAAAAATTCTATTCAAATTTTAAAAGTAACTACAGATATTCGGATTTAGTTTATGACATGTTCGATACGCTTGCCATCAATGGCTATGACGTGGCGCAGATGAAGAGCAAAATTCTGCAAAAGTCGCTGAAGTGTCGAGACATCGACACTACCAGTTCTCTCGAACTTTTCAATTACATTTTTGATTGATATAACACTTGGACCGGTTGTCTTCAGCTTGTACTCGGTCGCAAATTTCCTCTGAGCCGCAATCGGGCTGTTGTTGCTAGAATAGTAGGCCTTGACGATCGATGTACGCTCAGAAACGCTGTATTTCGACATTTTCAACGAAAAATGAACAATAAGAGTGCGCATGCCCCCCAAGCATGCCCTGCATTCAACCGCCAAGTTTTAACTGAATCTCGCCAACTGTTCATAAGTTATCGAGGGTTTTTTTTCATATAGCTCAAGAATTGTCACCCTGTATGTCCCAATGGTATACTGAATTGTCAGTGTTACTAAGGGATACCAGTGGGACATGCACTCAAATTAAAACAACGCATATTTATCCCATAGGGTCATTTGAAACTGCCCGAGGGGCATATATGTCCCAGCGGTATGGAAAGTGTTAAAGATCAATTTTACGATGGAATCGAAATTTGAACAAATTGCTGAAGTGAACGGTTTCTCCAACGTTGGGCATACAGTGCCAAGACAAACAGACAAACATAGAGAATCCATGATCAAGAAACCCTACCAATCCACAGCGGATGTACAGACAAATTTACTAAAAACCAACTGAAAGCCCGCTAAAACAAAACAAATCAGGGATATACGGCAGAGGATTTCAAACCCGCCGGCTCTTACAGTTTCGAACAGTGTCAAGAAAATATAAAACAGAATTTAAATGCAAAAAAATGAAAATTTAGAAAGTATGAAATTAAAGAATATAACAGAATTCAGGGAATGATGCAAGTGTAAGAAAATAAAATGCTTGAAACATAAATAGTAATAAGATTTCAGGAACAAAAAACAAATACAAGTTATAAAATAATAATAGCATTAAATAATACAAATATGAATAAATATATCGATAATACAATACAAGTTAATAATAAAGAAGATAATGTAAATAAAAGATATTGTTAATAACAATATGTAACATACCTAAGATGTGATATTTTTAACAATGTATGACATGGTCAAAGTTTCAAATTACAAAATATAGGGGTTAAATATGAGGAATGTCTCCACAAATCCACAAAATCCGATAACTTTATGTATATATAGACAAAGGATGGAAAGATAAGTCTACAGAAATTTACTTTTTGAACAATTAAATCCAATAAAGGTTTTTAATTTTTTTCATATAAACTCATTAATTTAAAAAAAAAAACTGGGACAACCCAGAACATATAATTCAGGACAAAGTGGGACATTTAATTCTTAGTCGGGATAAACCCTGGACAAGAAGTCAAAATTTAGGACTGTTCTGGCTAATCCGAGACGTCTGATAACTTTAGTTTTAAGGCGGGGGAACAAAGAAAAAAAATCACTTTTAAACAATCTTCTCCATGTTCTGAAGTGAGTACCACCTAAATATGGCGTTACTATGACCACTGGTTATATTTCTACAGTGCTCTGAATAGGGCTACTTTAATTATAACCACCTGCTATATAAATCATAAATTGCATATGATACATAAGGCTGAATTTGTAAGTCCGTAAAAAGCAACAAAATGGCATCTGTGTGCATTTTGATATTGATCGAATTATTGAAAAGATAAATATATAGATCAGAAGAGATTTAAAAAATCTACAAATCTATACTACACTTCTTTTTCTAATGAGCTTAAAACGTCATTCATGTTGTTTCTGTTCCATAACAAGAGATGTGTAAAAAACTTAAAACGCTTTTACCAATAGTTCTCAAAAATACTATAGATGACGCCACTGAAACCTACCGAGTGCAAACGTAATTTTGCGAATTTATTTTTTAAAAATTGATAATTTAGAGCTCTAAAATTATTAAAATATTGCATTGTCATCAAGACCCAATAAATATACAAAATTTCAGAACTCTAGTGCATTAAGAAGTGCGTGAAAAATCGATCATAAAATTCCAGCCTTGCATACATACAAACATGAAATACTTCAAACTTAGTAAAAGTGTTTTAAGAAAAAAAAGAGACGAATTATGATTATTAATCAAAACTTAGTAAAAGTGTTTTAAGAAAAAAAAGAGACGAATTATGATTATTAATCAATTTTACATAACTGTATTCGGAACAAGAGGAAAGTATAATTCTTAAATAATTGTGGATACAACGTACACGATAATTTTATAGAAATCATTTTTATTTAAAAAAGGAAAAGGGAGGGGGGAGGGAAAGACGAAGGATAAAAAGGTTCAAAAGCTTTAAGTTTGGATAACAGTTAAGATTTACGAACCTAAAGTAATCAAGAAATAAATACAAGATAGCTCTGAAAAGACATTACAGAAAAACAGATTGCATTTTTTTTTGTTGTATTTTCTATTTTCTTATCTTGGAACTAAAGTAGATAAACTCATCTTTCAGAAGCGCGGGAACCGGAAGATAAGAAGGTAGAAAACGAGCTCACTGAGATATTTGTTGTGGAATTTTTTCCATACACCACTTATCAAAACAGAAATGTTTGCCTAATTTACAAAATTGAGAATAGCCCGTTTTGAGATAAATTACATTAGTTTCCATTGCACTATAGTTTTAATATATTGGAATCAGAGGTCATTAGCAGAAGGTCGCTTCTTCCATTTCAACTTTGAGATAATTATGTTCTGCTTCAAACCCAACAAAGCCTAATAAAATTAACAAGACTGTGATGATTAAAGTAGTGGATGAAACTTCATACAGGGTGTCCACACTTTATCGTGGTCTAATAGATAATTTCTAAACCGTTAAAGATAGACATAGTTCCAATTGGAAAAGAGCTTTAAATGAAGGGAAGAATTATAAAATATGCTTTTTGGGTGAATAAATATATTCCTGAAAAAGTTACGAAATCTAATTTTTTATACAGTCCCCCGGTCCTGTCGGTCATATTTAGTAAAACATTCCTGACAATCCGAACATTTTAAATAAAAAAAAATTCCCACTTTTATGAGACTAAAGTTAACCGAGTTATGGAGCTTTGAATATCGCTGACTTAAACCATGTTACACCATTTCAATAGCCGTCTTAAAGACGATCCGCTAATCAATGCGCAGCACTTGCTCGACGAAACCGCTGATTGGCTGAAAATCATTAAATTCAAAGCTCCATAACCTGCTCAGTTTTAAGTCGCATAAGAGTGGCCCTTTTTTTTTTTTTGTTTAAAGTGTTAGTGTCAGGAATGTTTTATTAAGTATGACTGATAGGACCGGGGGACCGTATAAAAAGTTAGCATTCGTAACTTTACAGGAATATATTTAGTGACTCAAAAAACATAAAATATAATTGTTCCCTTGATTTAAAGCATTCTTCTGAAACTATATGTCTATATCTAACGGTTTAGAAATTAGCTATTGGACCACGATAAAATTGGTACTGTATA
The DNA here is from genome assembly GCA_013235015.1 of Araneus ventricosus. Lineage (NCBI taxonomy): Eukaryota > Metazoa > Arthropoda > Arachnida > Araneae > Araneidae > Araneus > Araneus ventricosus. The sequence goes on from BGPR01001428.1 coordinate 257,650, forward strand.
TAATAGTTACTTTTTACCTTCTTGAATAGAAATATATGACGATAAAACGAATTACATAACCTTTTGATGAAGCAGAGGGCTCATCTACAAGCTTGTATAATCCCTCGCAGCCATTTCAATGCCTTATGCATATGTTTGTTTTATAATATTAGTCGACTTCTCCTTTTTTGATAGTCTATGAAATTGTATAGTAGCCACAGCCTGTAACTGCAATTAAAATTTGAAAAAATATTGTCGCTCCATGAAGCATCACTGAGAATCCAAAATTCAAGAAGACTGCGAAAAAGAATCACAGGGAAACAATTCCCTCTCTTACAGTCTTTACTTTCTTAAACTCATATGTCCATCCTAGACAATTATCCTCAGTTATTTTCTGAAACTATGCACCTGTAAGTCACTTCACAGAAGACATTTACGCAGCTTTATCCATCAGACACCTTACTCTTAAAATATTAGAAAGTCGAAATTCTTTACACTTTTCTTTTGACAGCACAGTAATTTACACTCACAGTGGAATCCAAAAATTTTCATTGGGAAGAGCAGCTCTCGTTTCTTAAGAAACTGCATTTTCTAAGACTTTTTG
>BGPR01001429.1:0-60919 GCA_013235015.1 Araneus ventricosus
GGCGGACGCGCAGGATACGTCACGACCTTCACCTGAATGAATTACTTCGATTATTATTTTCGGATTTGATTTATATTTTGCTTGCTGTATAATAATCATTTTCACTTTCCAATTTTGTAATATTGTTTTGGATTAACGTACTCTGTACTGTAGCGCAAAAAAAAATAAGCAGGAAAAATAAAAAAAATGTGTATCTTTCGTTTTGATTTTGTTTTCAAGACTTTTTCATGTCATTGTGGGCGTTTTTTTTATTTTGTTAAAGTCCTGATTCCACGGGCCACGCCGTGCGCGTACTGCTAGTTATTCAATAAAATTGATTAATTTAATATTGAATAATTGAATCATTTATTTATAAAATTAATCACTTAAATTTTATGATTTCAAAAGGAGTATTTTTAGTGAAGAAATTTCAGTTAAACAAATAATGTTGTTTTAATTAATTAATTTTAATGAAAAAATAAACTAAAAATAAAATTTTAAAATAATTTTTCTTGGGCCTTTTTATTTATTTATATATATTTACACATCTTCAATTAAAAGGTAAAAAAATTCTATTGTATAGGTTTAAAAAGTGAATTAATTTCCGTTGCAGTTTCGAATTTTAAAGTCACTGAAAAATTAACTAGGACTGTCTATTCGGAACAGCATGATTTTGTTTAAATACATATTTCTTCGTTTTATTTTGCTCTGCAGAAGGGCAAACAAATGCATATTTTGGCTTTTGTGATAATTTTAATCATATTTTGCTGAAGCAATCAGTGTGTTGAAATGGTAAATTATGAATCGAATAATAATGTTTATAATTTAAGTTTGTATCGATAAGGATTATCGTATTGAGGATTAACAATCATATAAAGTCATATTGAAGAGGAAAAAATAAATTTTGATCCGCTTGTTTAGATGAAATTTAAATTTTTTAAAGAAAAATTCAATTTTTAAAAATCCCTACTACTTTTTCAAATATCAATATTCTTGCTTAAAATTTTATTTGTACATTCCCTGAAATATATTACACAAAGCTGTGCACGGACTTTAAGATGTATCAAATATTCGATTAAATATAGATATTTTACAGAATTGTATGGTGAAAAATGAGGAATGTTTCATATGCGAGATATAAAATGAGACAGTTCCTCATTTTATATCTCGCATATAAAACAAAATTAGGAACTGAATGCTTATTACATGCACAGTACTATAAACGTGTACAAAAAATTTGAAATCTCTATCTTAAAAAGAAAAAAAAGCTTTAGCATTTTGGAAACATGAAAGTGCAGAAAAGTCCTACATGGAGAAAAAGCCATTTAAAGTTGCCATTTGCGCATGTTTTTCATAAATCATCGTAAATAAAAATCTAAATAACTTTTGAAATATTAAAGGTACGAATTTGAAATTTTCATACAATAAGTAGAATGATAAGAGCATCGAAATTATTATAAAATGAAAATTATTGTTTTGGTCATTTTTTTGGAAATGCGTCCCCTTAAAAATTTAATGAAAATTAAATTTAACAGATAGATAAAAAATGAAGTTCAAGTTTTTAGAAGTTACTTTAATTTTTTAAATAATATTTAGGTTTAATCGAAGAGATGTATTGAAAATTTTGGTAAAAAAGTTTACTTTAAATTTTGCAATTTTCAAAAGCAACTTTTAGATATTGTTGATTATATTATTAGAATGAATAAAAATACACATCGTGTAAGCTTTCATTTAAAATATGACCAACTATCAAATTACGTCACTGTTGGATGGAGGAGTAATCTTATACATATTTTTGAAAAAAAAGATGGAAAATTAAACATGGAATATCATACACTAGCTATTTAATTGAATTTTAAATAATTCACTGAAAGTCGAATGTTATTAAACAGCGTCCAATTAATTGAATGAAAAGTTGAAATGGATGAAAATTTTCGCTCTAAGTTGTTATTCATATAGGGCAGGGGTTCCCAACCATTTTTCCCTCCCCTTGATTAGCCTCTTTATTTTCGTATTCTAATCATTCGTCTATGCAAAGAATTTTTACCAATAATGCTAAGGGCTTAGGTCTGAGAGTCAAATGACTTGAATTATTAACATTTGCAGGTCTTATTTTTTGCCAAAACAAATGAAACCACTATTGTAATAATTTCACATTAACTTATAAGGATGCCTAAAAATTACACTTCCTTTTGCTTTCTTTTTTCCTTATTTTGAGGGGAGGCTTTAGTACTTCCACACTTTTACTTTTCACACAAACTTCGGGAAACAAAATTCTGTAACATTTTTAACCCCATATGCTCTCTAGTGCCCGCCTTTACTGACTTTCAGTTCACGTACCCACAACTGGTCCTTCGTGTACCCCAGGGGTACGCGTACCACAGATTGGGAACCTCTGATATAGGGAGACAATACCGAAGCCTAAAGCGACCAATACGCGTACAATAAAACTCTTTAAATAATTCATGAAATAAGGAATACAGCTGAATTTTGAGATACGCATCAGTATTAATAGATGATAGCACATTAACTAATTAATTAATTTGCCACTATAAAAGCTGAAAATGGATGCAAATGTACATTATAAATTATTATCTACCAGGGACCACTATACTAAACCTTACAAAAATAGTTTTTAAATATAAAAGAAATAAAAGAACGGTTAAATGCTGAGATATGCATTAATACTATTAACACACTAATAAATTGATTTTTGAAATTAAAAATTTGAACGAAAATCTACAGGCTAACTTGTTCCTCATAGATCTTTCAATAAATCTTGAAACTGAATTACAAGATATGCATTGATATTGTTAGCACACTAAATGATGAATTGATTTTTTTTTATTTAAAAGTTGAGACTGGATAAAGGGATAATTTTGTACATATTTTTGAAAAAAGAAAGATGGAAAATTAAACACAGATTATGGTATGCCAATGATTTTTCATGCTTGAAACCACTGAATTCTTAAACTTCATCATCTATATTAATCTTTATTTTTTAAACAGAAAGTATTCTGATCATGCTACTTCTTTAACTCAAGTGAGCTGCTTCAGTAGAAAATAAAACTCTTTCCTTCTACTAAAAGTTCATATGTTTAAAAGACGGAACATTAACCCAAAAATTAATAAAAAAATTTATTTAAATAACGTACTAAACATTTGAAATCAAGAATTAATCTCTTGAGAATTTTTTTCCAATTCCTGATTAATGAAAATTTGTTAAGCTTTTCTAGCGAATACTGCTTGTACAGTAATTTGTTTAAAATGTTATGTGGCTAAAATAGCTAAAAGGATGTCGAAAGGATTAGACCTAAATTATATCTATCAACTAGTCGTATTTCAGTGAATAAAAGAAGTAAAAATCGTAAGAAATATCCTTTCGATTACCTTATCTAACCCAGGATCGTTTTAAAAAATATGAGCGCCCTGGGCTAAAATAAATTTGGCTCCCCATCAGAACCGTAACTGGCATCATTTGACGCAATTAGGCGTAATTTGAACGCCTATGGCTCAACGAAGATGATTACCTAATAAAATAACTGATAAACAAAAAAAAGTCACCTGTTCTATGATTAACGTCTCATAATTGTGCAAATCGCTGCCTTTGGAAAATAAGATTTTGCAAACCATCCTCAGGTACCTCTGATCATATACTAATTAATTTTAATGGTTATATTATAAAAAAGTATGTTTATATTCCTTATTTTTATTTAATAGAAAAATATGATAATAACTTAATATTTAAATTAATATAATGAAACGTAAATAAACTTTGTTTATTTTATTTAATATTTTTAAAATTATGCATTGAATAGATATACAAATATGCATTTTAATTTATAATATAACTATATTATAAATTAACTATTTACCGTAGAATCAGGACTTCAATAAAATAAATAATAAAAAAACACCCACAATGACATGAAAAAGTTCTAAAAACAAAACAAAAGATACACATTATTGATTTTCCCGCTTATTTTTCTTCGCGATAATGACATTTCAACTGTAGAAAAGCAATATTGAGTACGTCAATCCGAAATAATATTAAAAAATTGCAACGTGAAAATTATTATTATACAGCAAGAAAAATATAAAATCGAATCCGAAAATAATAATCGTTATCATTCAATTGAAGGTTATGACGTTACCTGCACTCTGCCCAGTCAGCCAATGAAATTCTCCAGCAATGTTCCGGAAAAGTGTCGAGGGAGTACGCTCACGGCGTTGCGCATGGAATCAGGACTTCAGCAAAATAGTAATAATGAAAAAAAAAACACTCTCAATGACACGAAAAAGTTTTGAAAACAAAAGATACACATTATTGATTTTCTCTCTTATTTTCTTCGCGATAATGACATTTCAACTGTAGAAAATACAGAATACCTTAATCCGAAACAATATTAAAAATCTGCAACGTGAAAATGATTATTATAAAGCAAATAAAATATGCGAGACATAAACACGTTAAGGCACTGCCGAAAATAATAATTGAAGTCATTCAATTGAAGGTTAAGACGTCACCTGCGCTCTGCACCGTCATCCAATGAAATTCTCCAGCAACGTTCCGGAAAAGTGTAGCGAGAGGGAGCTCGGTATAGGAAAATATTTTTCAACTGACCAGGAAAAAAATTAATTAAAAAAAACGGGAAAAGATATTTCAACAGTTCTTGTTTTCAATACGACAGAACCGTTCCAGTTATAAGCTGAAAAAATATGAAAATATGTTGTTATGATTGAATCTGTTTGAAGTATGTGTTATTAGAACGTCGGATGCAGCAAATTTAAAAACAAAAATAAAATTTCGATTGCAAAACTGACTATTTTTTAAAAATTTCTCAAAATTCAGTAAATAACGTTAAAAATTCAAAACTAATTTCATTAGAACAAAAATCGCGTTCTCTTTTCGATGGCGTGTCTATTTTTTTTCATACAATTATTCAAGACCATTCTATTGAGAAATTAGTGCGAAAAATCAACCAAAACAACACAAAACATCAAATACAACTTTTTCTAGATTAAATTTTAAAATTGCGGCTTCGAGGTGCATTGAGTCACCATTAAGACTATCTGTGTGCCAAATTTTAAGGTTGTAAATGCGGTAGATTTGTCTGGACATCGCACGCAGGCACACACACACACACACACACAAACATTGCCTTTTACAAGTATAGATATGAAAGTATATGTAAGACTACAAAATCATTAGCTGTCTAGTTACAAGCTGTAACTTTTTTTAAAACTTTTAATAAGGTGACCACCCGTCCTCCTTTTGTAAGTTCTGCCCTTCTTCGAAAAGTGTACAATAAATGACGTTACAAATGTTTTTATTATGCATTTATCATGTTATAGCCTATTCTGTATTATTTGTTGCAATGAATTAAATATTTCTTTTTATTTATGATATGTTTTAGCTTCGATTTATTTGTGTCCTTCTTTTGTTGGATGTTAAAAGTTGGTCACCTTATTTTTAAAATATTTAAAATTATAATGAAATTACTGTGTTTGTTTAAAATTAAAATAAAATCAGTATAATATTTTTAAAAATTCCCCTGGATTAAGGGCGTCCTGGGCCCAATTCGCCCATTGGATGAGATGTCCCTGGTTTAACCCAACATATAGTTGCCACTTGCATAGTATAGAGCTTTCTAATGTCGAGCTCTACTGAAATTACATTTAATGAAAACTAATAATGTTTCCGCGATTTATTTTTTAGAGACTCTTATAAGGAAAAGTTGAGCATCACAAATTGAATTATAGGTACTGCGGAAAAGTTAAAGTATTTGTAGTTACAAAAAGCAAAAGTAAAAATATAGTTGATTCCCACGTCATAAAAGAAAAGATGAATCCAGTGCTTAAATTAATCTAATCTAATTATCACTTTATAGTGCTAAAAATAATATGCTTACTGGAAAAGCACAAGTAAATAAATACAAAAAATAGATGCTTTTCTAGGATGTCGCATCAACATGCAGAAAAAAAATCAAATAATTGAAAATGCTTGCGATATTTTCATTGAGTGCGAATGGTTAGGCGTGTGCTTAAAAACTCTTTGTAAATATGGTCTCTTTGATGGATTTCTTAACCCCTTTGTCCGGTATGCCCGACATCAGATTTGAACTTCTTCTATTATTATTATTATTATTATTCTAATTTTAGGTTTTTTATAACTGTGATGATTAAAACTTTTTTAGGGAGCATTTCCTCACTCCCTTTCGGAAAAGAAAAAGAAATCTTTTGAAATTTATATTGACTTTCTTTTTAAATTAACATTTGTATATAAGTTTAGTTACACTTTGAGGGTTTTTTTTGTTGTTGTGGTGGTGGTTCACTTACACGAATATCTTTGTTGTTAATTTCACATTGTATGAATATAAGTCTATTTTAAGGTATTATATATATTATTAATTTTGAGGTTTGTATTTTTATTCTGTATTTGTTATTTATTGCATTTATTATATTTTATTATTTATTTTTATTCTCTATTTGTTATTTTATTGTATTAATTATATTTTAGTATTTATTTTTATTCTGCATTTGTTATTTTATTGTATTATGTGTTTTATTGTATTTGTTATATTTATACTGATTGTGTTTGTTGAAATTTTGTACAATGTATCACTTTTTCGTTGTATTCCTCCCCGCCGACCGTTAAAACGCTCCACAACCTATGGGAGAGTGGATCGGCGTGCTTAATAAATAAATAAAATAAACTGCTTCTATTAATTCAGTAATTGATGAAATTTCACGCTGTTATTTTTATTAGATTCTCGACTTTCATATTATTATAATTTGTTAAGAATTTCCCGTTTCTGGAATGGAATCATTTCATTCATTTAGTTTTTCTAAAACATCTCCAGAGAAATCTTGGTTCTTCGTAAAGATGAGTTCTGTAATGAATTCTGTCTTTTGAGTAATTTTAGTATTTAATCCGACTGAAGGAGTTGATATGGTTAAGAAAAAATAGTCTGCGATTATGTAAAATACATATTCCATTTAACGGATTTTTTCCAAAATCAGGTGCGAATGCATATCTTTTTTTTCTATGGAATAAATGCCAAATTTTACCCATATAACTAGTGGCGTTTTCGAGTTATCAGATTCTCATGCATGCATACAGAGAGACATAAACAAGTTTTTTTTTTAAAAAAAACTTCTAAACCTTGAGGTCGAAAACATTTAAATTCATCAAAATCAAATTATTTCGAATTTTTTAAACATTCTCTGTGTATTCTTCGAGTACGGGTAAAAAAAGATAAAAATTGAGTAAAAATATGTAAAATTAACATTACAGAATAACATTTTTGTAAGTTAATATAAAACTTTCGTTAGAAAAAGCAGATGAATGAAAAGTTTTGCTTAATAATTATTTAAATGTGTTTTATTAATTTGATTTCAATTTTCATGACTAAAACTGCGTTTAATTGAATTCTTTCATATTTGGAGAATGTTTTTCAAAAGAATGATCATATGTCTCCTTGATAATTTTATTAAATTCTGTTGCTTCAAGATATATTCTGTGTCAATTTGTGGTTTTTAGCTTTAAATTTGCTTAAAATATTTCAGATATATTCTTAGCCAGAATTTGAACAATATCGAATAAAATCTGAAAATTTTTAACTTGTGTAGAACAATTATACAAATAGCGATTAACGGAAACTGACTAAATAAGAGTTCATTTAAAACTCAATATATTATTGAGAATTCGAACATTGGTTTTAATTTTTAAAAAACGCAGAGAAATATTTTGTAACCTTTACTTTTTACTTTCTAGCATACGAAGTATGCAAATAGATGACATTTTTTCGTCAGAAAGTTCGACCTCGAGAATGTGATGAGTCAATTTGTTTGTTAGTTATATTAACCTATTTTGGAACGAATCTCGTAATTTTGAACCGCGATCAGATGGCGAGGAAGACACTCTAGATTTTGATGAATCTCTACCTTTTAGACCACCTTGAGTCTGTAGAAACCTTTTTGGAAATTATATGTGAGTCTGTTGTGAACATGATCCCCATGTCCATCCAACCGGTTCGTTTGCCGTAATGGCATCAGGCACGGGGGCGTGGGGCTGCGTTCTGTCGTGAACATGCCCATTCAACTGGTACTGTGCGCAACTAAACCTCTGTAACTCTGGTATATACACTCCTGCTCAAAAAATAAGCAACAAACGCAAAACTCGGAATAAAGCAAAAACTGTTTAATGGATATGCGTGAAAGTTATGCATGAGGTAGGTGTGGCATTACTAGACCACATATCAAACAATAAAGCAAAGACAAACAAAAACATATATATTACTGCCGTCGCGGCGCGACAGCCCAAATTGGTAGGCAGAATGTGCAATGGGAACCACACGCTAATAACTGGTATGATACCCTCTAGCTGAAATGCATGCTTGAAAACGGCGAGGCATGCTGCCAATAGTGTCGTTGATCGCTTGTTGTGGCAGAAATGTCCATTCCTGTAGTAAGGCTTGTTGGAGCCTCGTGGAGGGTGCCTAGAGGCACACTGCGACCTGCAATCCGTCTTCCCAACATGTCCCACACATGCTCTATGGGATTCAGGTCCGGTGATCTAGCAGGCCAAGCCATCTGTGGAATGGTTTTACTCTCCAGATAACTCCGCACCAATCGTGCTCTCTGCGGGCGGGGGTTATCGTCCATAAATATCGCGTCGGTACCCATTGCAGAGATAAAAGGCAGCAGAAGAGGGTGTAGGATTTCGTCGCGATATCAGACAGCTCTGACGGAACCCCCAGCGAACACGTAGAGGTCGGTTCGCCGTTCGTTGCTATCCCTGTCCAGACAAGTAACCCGCCACCTCTGTAATGGTCTCTTTCGACGATGTTTGGCGCCCGATAGCGTGTCCCTGGCTCTCGCCATATCGTTGTCCTTCGGGAATTGTTCTGGATGTTAAATCGAGACTCATCCGTAAAGAGTACGTGGCCCCACTTCTCTGGTGTCCAACTGCGATGTTCACGGGCCCAATGCAACCGCGCTCTCATATGCACTGGTTACAAAGGCACACAAACAACAGGTTGTCGCGCGAACAGTCCTCCTTCAAGCAATTTGCGCGACACAGTTTGGCAGGATATGGGCCTTCCTGCCAGCAGCAGAGAGCTGCGACGCCAGCTGTCGCGCTGTTAGTGTCCTCTGGCACATTGCAACAGGTAGCGATCGTCTGCCGTTGTGGTGATTCTCCGGCGTCCACACCCTTGTCTTCTACTGGCGTTTTGATCCCTTTGCTAATGGTTCCACAGCCTATGGATGACACTACGAAGCACATTCAGCTCTCTGGCAACAGCAGATTGTCTTGCAACATACCGACAGCCCTCCAACGCATCTCATCGTGCAAATGGCTTCTTCTACTCATGCTTTCCGCTTTGGCTATCTCGGATTCCGCGGAACTATCGCTGCTTGCGAACTGAAACATAGTTCCGGCAAGCCCCTTTTTAAGGCGTTGCAGTGTGACCGCGGAATTCCGTTTTATGCTAATTTTGGTTGCCTATTTGCATTCGGCGATGCGATCTCTACCTCATATGTAAATTGTGTGTTTTAATTCAACATTTTGCATGTGTACCGCATCTTTTCGTGTTTGTTGCTTATTTTTTGAGCAGGAATGTATTATTGAATCTTCACAAAACTGGTGTCGATGTTAATGGCTCAAAAGGACAGGTTAATTCAGATAAAGAAACTGATTAACCGAGTTTAACAGCTATCTCTGAATTTTTCCATTACGCCTATCAATTTTTTTCGCTGAATTGACTCCGTGTCATGAAATTAGCCTCCCCAAAAATTTTTATAGAGTTTTGATTGAAATCTCAAGAGTTACAGGGTTTTGAGGAATGACGTTTCCCATGTTAAATTAATTTTAGGAACTTTTGAAGATATCTCTGAAAGTTTTATATATTCCTCAAATTTTTTTTCACTCACTAAAAAAACACTATTTTTTTTTACATGAAATCGTGAAAAAATTCATAAATAAAAAATAATAATTTAAAATGTTTTTAAAAATATGACTGTGAAAAAAAGTTAATTATAACATGGTAAAACTTACATGAGAGCAAAGCTGAGACGTTATAACGTCGGTATCCAAAAAATCATGTGCATATCAATAATAGTTTCAGAAATATCTACAAAAAATTACAAATTTCCACTGTTGACAGGCAACGCTCACTTTTTGAGGGAACGTATATTATATTTATTTGTATTTATCAGTCTACTTTTCACGAAGCACGAGTTACATGAAATCTTGAACCATTAACATAGGCACTAGTTTTGTAAAGATTCAATAATATATACCAGAGTTACAGAAGTGCCCCATTCATTTAGTTGCGCACTGTACAGTAACTGTTATGGTTGCAGGAACAGGGCCATGGTCCGGCGTTCCGTCTGTGAACATGATAGCTCAAAAAGGCAAAGAGATACAAGGATGAAATCTAGTATTCAGTTTTTACACCAAATCTGAATATTTTCATCAAATTTTGTGCAAATCGTAGATTGGCCACCTGTTTTCCCATCTACGCAAGAATTTGATAATTCAAAAACGCAACAAGATAGGTGATATAAAATTGATTTATAGTCTTTACAAAAAAATGTAGATCAGTATGAGATTTTGCACTGTCAAAAGATGCATTGTCAGTCTATCTGTCCATTCCTGAATGAGAAATATAACTCAGAATTCCAACGAGTTATAGAAATGAAATTTAGTATGTGGGCTTTACACGAAAACATGTACTAGATCTGTAAAAAATTCATTTTCTGTCGATTCAAATCAGACACGAGGTATTTTACCGAAACATGCTTGGTTTCCTTCAATGTGACATGCAAGTGCCCAGAAAAAAGAACATGCCTAAGAAGATTTTTAAACATGCACGAAACCAGTCATCACTAAAGAAAATACTTCATAAATTTTAATTTCTGAGCTTATTTACTACTGCAGTATCACTCCGGTCAAGGAAAATATGAAATATATTCATTAATCGGGATAAATTGTGGTTACTTATTAAAAATACATTGTTTGAAAGTAGAGAAAAATAAAGGAAAAGTACGAAAGGGAATCAGATGGCACTATTGAATCCTTGAATGTTTGAGCTTTCAGATGACGTAAATTTTTCGGATGATACGTTCTGAAGTTATCACTAACAAGAATCAAAATTATAAAATTAAACCAGCGGAAATGTTCGCTCCTCAACTTTCTCGTATGCTAACACAATTTGGCGCGTTCTCTTCACTTCTCCTTATAAGATTTTGTATCCCCGAGACGAATCCCGACATTGAATTTTTTGAGGATTACAATACTTTTTCATTCTGTCATTTGGATACGAGAAAGTCAAAAAGCCGTGACAAATCACGAAGAAAACGATATTCTGGATCCCATTACAGAATTATTTACACCTATAGAGCAGGGGTTCCCAACTTTTTTTTCTCTCGCGTACCCCTTGATTAGTCTTTTCATTTTCGCGTACCCCTTCCCCCCGAACCATCCCTCAATGCAAAAAGTTTTTATCAATAATGTGAAGGACTTATGTCAGCTTAAGAGTCAAAGTGACTCGAAATAATAACATTTGCAGGACTTATTTTTGATTTTACATTTTATTCCACTTTTATAATTGTATTAATTCAACGCCAAAACAAATGAAACCAGTACTGCAATAATTTCGCATTGACTTTAAAAGATAGCTAAAAATTACACTTCGTAATAACCAGCTATTCAAGTGGAAGCAAATTTCAATGCGATCCTTGAGCATGTCTCGTAAAGCTGAGTTTTATAAAATTGGGTTCAAATGAAGACAGATATAACGCCATGTCTGGAGCTGTGAAAACCAGATATCAATCAATTACCAGGCTTCCATTTCCTTTCTTTTTTCTTATTGCGTGAGTAGGCCTTAGAACTTGCACAGTTTTCACATTTACGGCTCTCAAACTTAGAGAAAAAAATTCTGCAACTTTTTATCCCTTATGTTTTCTTGTTTCCGCCATTACCAACTTTGATTACGCGTACCCCTAACTGGTCCTTCGCGTACCCCCAGGGGTACGCGTACCACAGGTTGAGAACCTCTGCTATAGAGAATGCCTAGCTTCGCAACACGTGATCACGCGTTATAAGTGATATCCTTACAACGTAGTTAATGAGAAATGAAATGGAGAAAACTCCGAACTCTTTAATCGTTCACTCTGAGAATATAATTAATAATTGTACTAGTTTTATTTTAACTTTATTAAAATTAATTCTGGGTAGTTAAAATTAATTCTTGATAATTAATTACGAAAATATTTATTTATTACATTTTTGACATGGTATTGGAAATATGTTTAATATAGAAATTTTAGCTAATGTTAGAGTGTTTTTAAATTTGTCTTAAATTAAAAATTTGAGTTCCGTAACTTCTTTTCAATAAACATAACTGTCGTTTATATCGTTATATACAACTACGGTTAAAAATAAATGTCTATTGTAGTGTTTAGTACGACGAAATTGCTGAAAATTCAATAAAAGTAGAAATTCTTTTAACATGATAAGGTTTTAAATTAGCTGGCATTGTTCCTGTAAATTGCATGATGAAAAAATAGCTACGCACAACATGCAACGGCTGATGCTAACAAACCAGACGAATTTATTGCATTTATGCAACGATTATTATCGAACTAAAGCTAAAACTTGAACTTGAGAATTTTTTAAAAATGTGATATCGATTTAAACATTAAATAATTTTAAAAAAAAAGGCAATAAGCACAAATTGATTTACTGTACCACGACGAAGACTAAACAAGCACTTTCCCATTCTGACAAAATATTCCGTAAACTTTTATTAGTTTTTAATGGCGTTTGCCGTATATTCTTTTTATACTTGTTTTTTTTCATCTTGTTCTTTATTTAAGATCATGATATCAAATTTATTTTATGCTTATAATTATAAGAAAAATAAAATTAGTTGTTTTTCTCTTTTTACAACGAAACGTTGATTTAATTTTTGCGAAGGCAGTGATCAAGCTACACTTCTTTTTAATTTAAACCAAATCTTAGTTTAAAAATTTAATTACTGAAATTTTTAAACATTTTAAAAGTTAAAAGAACGTGATTTTTAAACTAATTGCAAGATAAAGATCCTATTTTAACTTAAGAACGACACTTTTGTTATTACTTAGATTAAAAAGAAATTAGTGAGGTAGAAAACTAAAAAATAGAAGAAATAATGATTTTCTGTCAAAATATGTAATATACGTTGAATATATAGCAGGTCGCTGTCAAAAAATTTGTTTATCTTACGATTCTTTCTAGTCAAGGAACATTCTTCGAAACAAGCTATATTATAATGGACTTCAGTTATATTTCTTCCATTACTTTATATATATAATATGTTCTAAATTGTATATAATATTTTTTAAACATAATATTATCTAAAAATACCGGGTGATCCAAAAGTCACTAAAAGCTTTAAAAATTGATAATTCGAAAACGAATAAAGATAAAAAGATGCGATTTTCACCGAGCGGATAGAAAAGAAACCAGATTTTTTTTGACGAAAGAAAAAAGAATGCTTGAGTAGTTTTGCTTTCGAACAATAGATGTCTGGCTTGGTTTTATAGCTGATTTCTTAATCGGTCCATTCCTTTACCGAGGCAGTCACTGGGCCGTTTTTAAAAACAGTTTCTGTCAGCATTGTTGCAGAACAACATCATTCCAGAACTACAACGTGACCGGCACTGCACACAGTCACTGTTATGCAGATGGAGCACCACCACTGCATCACATCTCTTGTATAATGGCTGCAATGTTCAACATTTAGGTATAATTCTTTCCACACGCATGGCCTCCCAGATCTCCCGGTTTGACACCTTGCGACTTTTGGTTGTGAGATCCTTGAAGTTAAAAAACATGTGTCTTCCATACAGCAAGAAATGGTACTTGTAGCTGTGAACGGCGTTGTGTTTCGTCTGACAGCTGTGTTGCTGAAAGGCGGACACACATTGAACAGTTGTAAGATTACTTGTAATTTGTAAACGGTTTGCCACTTGTAAGCCATCTGTTAGTCAAGCAAAGAACTATTCAAATATTCTTTTTTGTTTCGCCGTAAAAATATCCGGCTTCTTTCGCATCTGTTCGATGGAAACCTCGTCTTTTTATATTTATACTTTTTCGAATTATTAATTTTTAAAGCATTTGTTGACTTTTGGATCACCTGGTAGTTCTTAGACAAAATACTCTTTTTATTAATCTTTATTTTGAAAACAAATCAAGTTAAATCTATTCAATCAAATCCTGTCCACTTGATTATAGAAGAAAATGAAATATATCAAACAATAGAGAGTTATAATTGAGTCATTTCTTTAAAATGACTGTTATGTAAGCACTTTTTCGGGGCTTTTCATACACTGATTATAAGCATTCTTGTATTTTGGGAGTCAGTCAGTAAAATCTCATATTTTAAATATAGAATATACTTTATGTCATGCAACTATAGTCTATGAAAAGTCAAACTAACTATATTGAGAAAGCTACAAATGTCCCTATCACTGATGAATGATTAACTCATGCTTCTTTCATTCATGTTTTCTCACTTTTTCGGAACTTTTCACAAACTGATCATAAGCATTATTGTATTTTATGAGTCAGTCAGTAAAATCTCATATTTTATGTATAGAATATACCTTATGCCATGCAACTATAGTCTATGAGAAGTCAAATTAACTATATTGAGAAAGATACAAATCTCCCCATCAGTGATGAATGACTAACTCGTGTTTCTACACGCAAACTTTTGCTTTAAAGTACAGTTTTATTACACAAAATATCAGCTATTGGTGCTTAATATAAGTTATTATTGCCTATTCAAGAAAACTCAGATTATTGAATTTATATTTCACTTGCATGACTCAAATCGTGTATAGAAAAATGAAAAAAATGAAAAATGTACGTGAATGTACGTACGCACACTCGTTAGATGTTATTGGAGAAGTTGCCGAATTTGGGCCGGTATCGTAACTTCAATTTTATTAAATATTTAGACCGAAAATAGGGAAATTATGTTGTAATGATGTATGAAATAATTTTTAAGGCAAAGCGATACGTGGCTTAGAAAACAAGCGTTTAGATTTAGATACCATCAATTAAATATTTTAACAAAAGACTAATAGCCCTCACTCTGTTTTAAAGCAAGCAGCAAAATATCGTCGCTTAACAAGCAACACAATTTATCTCAATTTTTTGAAATTTCAAAGACGAAGAAAATAAACTGAATTCTTCGCAACTAATAATGAATATTTCTTCTTTATTTTCACTTCTGGAAGGAATACGCGGTCTTATGTTGATATCAGGTGTTTAAAGTTTTCACCGATTACAACTTTTTTATTTATGATCTAATTTAATTAATTTTTTAATAATTACGTTAAAAGGCTTTTATTTAGAGGCACTATAATTCATTTGAAAAATATTATATTTTATTCCTTTGTTTTCGAACATAGCAAAATGAAGTTAGTACCTTGTTCAAAACAGAAAAAGTTTTCGGGAAAGAAACATAGTTGTAACTGCACATAGAACTTTCATTATATGAATTACAAAGGTGTGGTAAAAAGTTCTAACTCAATTCAAAATTTAATGGAAATAAATGAAATTAACATTTTGTGTCGTGATAAATTAAAAGACACCATTAGTAGGTTTATCAAAAATGTAATATAGCATTATAATATTCCTTATCCTGTATAACCATGAAGGGAAATGCTGTCTTTAATCTTTCTTTTTTTTGGTCACTAATTTCTTTTGGATTCATTTGAACTTTACGTGTTTTTTGGGACACATTCAAACTGCAGTTTTCTGAGATCGTTTTCTGTTTGATATGTTTTCCGAGTTCCTCATGGGTGTCTCAGCAATCTTGATATTTGCACAATTTTCTGATTCAAATTTATCGTGCGATGTTTTGAATTATTACTTATTTATCACTGTGCATTAAGAAATGTTCAGTTTCAGACACCACTGATGAGTAATTAAGTTACGAAATATTAAACACTTCATTAGTGGTAGATAACCGGTGTAATGATTCAGGATTATTTACACACACATCTGAATATATGAAAATAATATTTGAAAGTCTATTAGAAGATACGATACATATTATGCATTTTCATATAATAGATTGTCACAGACATTTGAAATTTTCATAGATTTTTTATACATATTATGCATTTTCATATAATAGATTGTTACAGAAATTTTAGATTTTCATAGACAGATTTTTATACATATTATTTATTTTCATAGAAACGATTGTTATAGACAGATTTTTATGCATATCATATACTACATATACTGTTATAGGCTCTATAACAATGCAGAGCCTATCAAAGACCGAGTATGCATATATCCTACCAAAGACCGAGAGACAGAGAGACTTGATAAATAAAATTTTAAAGATATTAAATATTTTCATAAAATATAATGTTATAGAAATTAGAGATTGCCAAAGATAGATTATTATAGATTTGCTCGTATATTAACACTTTTAATACATCTATAACTCTTGATGATATAAAACTATAGAACAATATTGAAAACCTTCAAATGCTGATTCTTTTTTGTTTCATTCATTTACTTAACTGGACTAATAATTCAACGGTCCTAGATTTGATATTCTAGGAAAATCAACCCTTTATCAAAAGTCAGTGACGTAACTTATTTAATATAACATTGGCTTCAAAATTTTATATAAAATAATGCAAATAAACTAATATTTTAAGGGAAATAAAGATTTAATTCAAAAGCTTTGTTTATATTAACTAAACAATTTGAATTCTCTATATAATGCAGTTGTTTTGGAAAATTAGCACTACATTATACACCAATTCAAAGCAAGATAACGAAAACTTACGTAATATGAACCGATTTATAAGATTAATATTGGATTACTATTCAATTTTTCCTACTAAATATTCAGTACACTATTAGTTACCACTTTATAGTTATTCGGAAAGAAACAGCGTATTATCATTAAACGATTTAAATCCATTGAACTTGATAACATTTTAAGAGGATTATAAGCTCCTTTGTTACGAAACGAAATTTTTATTCATCGGGTGAATAGTTTTCTTAGATGAATAACCTGCAGTTTATTCCTTAAACGAAAAGGCTTGATGCAGATTAAAAACACAGACAAACATTAATTTGATATTATTCGATCCCTTTTTTCTTTGGGAAGAAGATTATATTTGGTTTGATATGAGTTTGATAATTTTTCAGGTGAAATGTTGTTATTAAGATTATTGAAGTAAAAGCTTCAGTGGTTGATAAATATTCTTCAAAATTTAATAAAATGTTCCAATTCTACGAATAAAATCCTCGTCCTTATAAAACTAAAAATATTGCTAACATTAAATTTGTGTTGTCTCAATGACATAAAGGGAGAGTTTTAATGAAAAATAAAGTATTATAAGCAGGGTGATTCAAAGTTCAACGTGCAGATTACAAGGGGATGTAGAAAACACATAAACAAACTAGAATCACACAGGAATGTTTGACTGGAAACGCCATCCAGATGAGTTAGACGATACAATAAAATGGAGAAATACTAAGTGAAAACTCTTTATTAAAGGATACTTGACACTCATGCAGTACGTGTACAAGTCTAATTTCATATTAATACAGTTATGTGCGCTTCACAGCTGTGGGATAAAGATTGGTGACCCGTCTAGTCTCAGCCTGCGACGCGCGCAGGGCCAGATTTCCCATAGGGCCTGCCTAAGGAGCAGTCGTCAAGGGGCCTATCTACAGAAGAAATAACAACCATATATTTACACATTTTTCAGCGTTTTTTTAAAGGGCCATTTAAAATGATGTTTTTAAAATTTACATTCATTACATTATGTACTCATTTTTTTATCATTTATTATGCTATAAGTTCATTATCACTATTATTATTATTTATTATCTTTATCCATTATTATTTATCATTTATTATATTATAATTATTTTTTATTATATTATTTATTTATATTATATTATCATTTATTATATTATATTATTCATTATATTTTATTGTATTATTCATTATATTATATTATATTTATTCATTATATTCTATTCTATTATTCATTATATTTTATTGTATTATTCATTATATTATATTATATTTATTCATTATATTCTATTCTATTATTCATTATATTTTATTGTATTATTCATTATATTATATTCTATTATTCATTATATTGAGCTATACATTTTTTTTTTTTTTTGGCTTCTGTGGACCTTACCGTTTCTTGGTTTTGAACTTATTTGCATTGAAAGAGATTTAAAAAGATCTGTCTACTTCATTGACCCTTCTAACTCCTCCAAAAAAAGCGCGAACGAAGAAGTTCTATTTGGTATTTCAGACGATTTCGAGAAATGGAGTATTTTTGTAGGCGTTATTATTACGTTATTTCATAAGTAGTGTAATTTTGAATTAAAAATTGAATGTGGTTCAAAGATTGTATTAGGTGCTTATATGTTTCAAAAATATACTATTGTATATTAAATTGAAAATTATATATTAACTTTTTTGATAGGCCGCAGAATGTGATTTGACCTAAAGTGTAAAAATCTCTAAACCCGGCCCTGAATATGCGTAATTCCTTGGGAGACCCAGTGGACCAGAAATACGATTACGCAAAAGTAAAGTAGTAGTTGGTAATAAGTGGATAAGTGAGATAAACACAAGCGGGATTTGAATTAAATAAGAAATTAAAATGAAAATAAGAAAGTTATGGAATATTTTCCCCACAAGTTCTTGTGAATAGTGGAAAATTATGTAAATATGAAAGCCTACTGGGGAGAAAAAATTACCAAGAACTTGGTGCTAAGACAATAAAATATTTTGTATACATTTCCCGAAAAAATAAACTTGTGGAAAAAATTACTCGTTTCATGCGTATATTAATAACATATATTGCTGTAAGCTTGACGCTGTTCCAGATATGAGATTATATCTGTTTTCATTTGAACCTAAATTTATAAAATTCAGCTCCATAAAACAATCCAAGGATTGCATTAAAATTTTCTTATATTTGAATAGTTAATTGTCGCGATGAGTAATTTTAGTGTTCATGATAAATTGACGAAATTGTTTCAATGCTGTTATTATTTGTTAGGACGTGGGAATAGTACGATTCCAAAAAAAAAAAAAAAGGAATAAAATGTAAAAATCAAAAATAAATTCTACAGATGTTTCTAAACTAATTTAAGTAGACTGAATCTTAAGTTAATTCAAAGCCTTAACCTTATTAATAAAAAGTCTTGCGCGTTTGGATTGTTGGGGAGTGTATGATTGTTGGGGGTACTCAGAAATAAAAAAAAAAGATGAATCATGGAATATGGAAGGGAAAAAATTTTGGTATTCGCTGCTCCAGAAAACGCGCGACTTTTCGAATAGATGAGCACGAGTTCGGTATGACCGTTACCAATAGCATCCGTCAAGTGTTGTATTTTGTCCATGCGCAGTCCAAATGATAGTATAGACACCAGGGGTAGGGGAACTTTTTGCACTGAAAGGCCTCATTAAATTTCGACAGTTGGCAAAAGGCCGCACGAGCAGAATCTTGAGGGTTATTGTTCTGTAATTATTTTTATATTAAAGAAAATTACATATTTCAATGCAAATTGGAAATGACTGGTAAGAGTGTAAGAAATTCAAGAAGGCCACATGCGGCTTCAAGGCTGCAGGTTCCCCACCCCTGGTATAGCCAAACACGTTCGAAATCCGAACAGCGCCCTCTATCTCACCCGGTACCAGTCCTACTTCCTGTGTGGTTTTGGCTCGCTTTTGCGTAACCTTTCTTCCCTAACAGATGGTACGTAGTTGAATTTTTATCATCCAGTATATGATACCTAAACTCTATGAAGGAAGTGTCAAGTATATGGATTAATATTTCTGTTGTCATTTCTTCAAAAATATCATCATTTTAATTTAATTTGAAACAATAGATACCCGTACAGTCAACCAACAGCTATGACCAGAGAATAATAGCCTGTTCTTCGGACAACGTTTTCGAATATTTCGCAATATGGTCAATTTTTATGTTAAAATAGACGCATAGTGAAAAGTCGAGAAAATTTATTTTGAAACAAGACTTCTTCTTTTGACCGATTTGGTCTAAAATTTGATGCAAATCTACACACAAATTTTCCTCGTCTAGCTTATTCCATTTTTTGAATTATTATGTTAACATACATCTGGATTGACAAATATATTGATGAGAGGACCATACTTTAAATTTTATTATCAAGCTCATTATGGTTCTGAGTTTTCCTGTTCAGGCACCGAAAGCAAATGTATAATCTTTTAGTCGACGAAGTTGGTTTAAAATTCAATGTGACTATGTACCAAATTTCATCCATCTATCTTTATCTGTTTTTGAATTATCGCTTTCACAGACATAGCCCCGTTACTGGGGAGTAAAAAAATACATATATATCGGAAAAAATGTATGGCTAAGGTTTTATTGCTTTAATCACTTCATTTAGAGTCCAGTATGGTTATCCCAAGTCATCCTCCTCCGGCGAGATGAGCGTCGGCTGCTAGGGAAAGGGGGAAAATTGTGTGAAGTGTGGTATTTTCCCAGTTTTTCCTAGATTACTCCAAAATTACACATTCAATGTTAGATATGGATCAAATGGAAGTCGTATAGCATAACATTCTGCGTCGAATGAATACTAGCACTATATATTTTGTTGCCATAGTACGATTAAAAACTCTTACCAAAGTTGCAATGATTTTTCCAATTTTCAAAAAAAAAAAAAAAAATGCCATTCTTCCAACAATCGCATACAATCAAAGAAGTTGTCTAAATAAAGTTTGTATGCAAAAGTATTCACTTTTGCATGCATATATCGGTGTACAAATACCAGAGCGCTAGTGAGGTGTGGAAGTCAGAGTTAGGTTAACGTCCCATATTGAAGCAACACGAGGGCTATTTAAAGACGCACTTCGTAATTTTGGACAGCGGCCAGATGACGAGGAAGACACTTGAGCTGGCACCCCCATTTGATTTTTACTGCCTTTTCTGTGTTTATTTGTTTGTTTCTTTTTCAATACCTATCTATTTTTACTGTTCCTTGCTTGCCCGAGCAGTAAATCAAGCTATTTTCTCCTCACCGAGTAGAGGTGGGGCGAGCCATGTTTGCACTCCCAGCTCTCTTGTATTTAAAATTACTGCCCCTGTTCGGACAATGCCTGCATCATCTTATTGTACCCAATAAATCCCGACCTCCTCATGCTGGTGGAGCGGCTCTCTCCCCGCTGGCCCTCTACCGGCCTTACACCCTTTTTGGGTAGGCCGGGCCAGTGTGGGTATTTTTGCACCACACCAGCGGGAGGACGTTTGGCCACTACGCATGATTTAGAGTGCAACAGGCCCAATACACGGCGGATCTTCAGCGGAATCAGGTTTCGAACCTGCAACCCTCCGGTCCCGGGTCGAGAGCTTACCACTAGGCCACCGCGGCCTCATGTGAAAGTTAGGAGAGAGCGTACCAGCTAAGCTGGCATCCTCTTTTAACTGATCACGGTTCAAAATTAGGAAGACCATTCCAAAATAGCCTTCATAAAGCCTGTAAACCGGACAGTGGTCTAACTAAACTAAACTATACTAAATTAAACCTGTTCGAGCCAAACTTACCAAATTTACTACTTTTTTTAACGGACAGACAGGCATGGTTTCAAAAATGGTGTTTTCGAACTCAGAGCGGTCTAAAACTTGGAGATTAATAAAAACCTCGAGGAAAATCCACGATTGCAATGCTTTCTCTTTGTATACCCTCGTATAAGGAAAAATATAAGATAAAGTAAGAATTATATGGCATTTAAAAAATTTATACTTTCAAACCGAAAATCCCTTAAAGATCTTTCACATAAAAGCTTTACTTTCCTGGTAAATTAGAATACGGCCATTTCTACTATTTAACTATAAACTGTTATTCTTATATTGAAGCAGAGCTATTTAAATATTCATACTCGGAAGAATAATATGTATATAAAAATTCGCATAGACAATTTGCATATCTTAAAATCTCAGTGGGAATTATGATGAAATCAGTGGTAATTACATGTTCTAAAATATTCATAAATTTTCTTGGATTAGATAAAGTTATTTCATTCAGTTCTGCTATTTAAAAGTGTGGTGAGAATTTGAGAGTGCTATCCCGAAGTATTCACTATAATATATTAAATAAAACGTTCATAAATTTTTTAAGAATCAAAACAATTTCAAAGAAAATCTTTTGCAAATTTCTTTGTTTAGATTGTTACGAAAAGTATTATTTTTCTTTGCTTCTTAAATTAGTTTTTAGTAGGAGAAATGTAGTTTGTTTTTTTATTTTATTAAGGATTAGCTGTTATGCCTAGCGTTGCTCGGGATTAAAATACTTTCATGTCTAATATTTTTGATGTTAAAAACTACTTTTGTATAGAAAATTACAATACCCAAGATTCTTTTATCTTCTGAAACGTTTTATAATTAAAATGAAAATATCAATTGAACCAGACGATTTTTAAACACCGCCGATAGCTAATTTTCTCCATGAGTTATTAACATTTGTTGCAAGAAAAAGCATTAAAATAAATATGAATAAAAAAATAATAAAATTCATCTTCATCCAGAATTCTTCTAATTTGAGATAGCAACAGTTCTTCTTGTGTATTCTTGTTATTCACCAATAAAAAAAGGGTTACAAATTGTAAATTTTATGCACAATTTAATTTTTGAAAAATTTTTAAATGAGGGCAACGAATTGAACGAAAATGAAACTTGTGTCATGAGAAGATAATTTTTCTAACTTTAAATATGTGTAAAAATAGTTTTTGCGACATAATACAAATTTTCGAAAAATATCACTGAAAATGCCATATCTTGCTTAATTTCCAATTAACTGCAATTTGAATAAGATTAGGGCTTTTAAAAGTTGATGATGACCTCTCTCGTCTTATATAAAAATATTTATAAAAATAAGCAAAAATTTCAGAAATAAAAGTATATGAGTTCGAAGTCTAATCGTCGCCTAGCAATGGAGTAGCAATAAATTTGTGTTATTTCAAAATCGTGTGCAGGTAATCAATTATTTATTAAATTATTAAAAATTTATAAAAGTTGAAGGATAAATTTAACAGATATGAATTTCGTATAATTAAAAAGGTAAAATTTTTAACTTTAAGAAGGTATAAAAATATTTTTTGTCGAACAAATGCGCGGAAGTTATTGCGTAAAAACGGTTTCGGTTATTTTCTAATTAACTGACTGTTTTATTAACTTCTGTACTTTGAAAAGTTGTCAGGTATCTTCCTCTTGTATTAAATAATAAGTATGCAAAATTTGGTTCTAAAAGGTTCAGTGGTTGAGGAGGAGATGTCGAACATACATAGAAACATACCGACATTGACTTTTATTTATATCAAGATATATTTATAAAAATAAGCAAAAATTTCAGAAATAAAGCTAAATTAGTTCAAAGTCTAACCGTTACCTAGTAACAGAGTAGCTATAAATTTGCGTTATTTCAAAATCGTCTACAGGTAATTGACAATTTAATATATTTTGAAAAATTATTGAAAATTGAAGAAAAACTGTCACAGACATAAAATTGGTATTATTGAAAAGGTAAAATTTTGAACTTTGAGGTGGTATAAAAATAAATTTTGAGGGATAATTTGCTCCGAAGTTACTGCTGAAAAACGGTTTCGGTTAATTTCTAATTAACTGACTGTTTAATTAAGATTTGCACTTTGAAAAGTTGACAGTAATTATCCCCTTGTCTTAATTAATAAGCGTACAAAGTTTGGTTGAAATCAGCGCCGTGGTTTAGGAAGAGATGTGGAACAAACATACATACCCACAATGACTTTTATTTATACTAAGATTTGTTAATTTCTCTTTCGTTAGCCATTTTGTGAAATTTTTAATGTTACTTTAGAACAATTTTAATTTAAATTATTGTTCTATTGGCTGTTTAATTGATACTTGATTGTTTTACTTGTTGTAACTTGGACCCTTCGTTTTTTTAGTAACCTGTGGGGCCCTTGTATTAGGTGGGCTGCTTCGCATCGGCCTCTCTCATCATCCGCATGGCTTCGGTTAGGTCAGAGTTTAGTGACATGCGATACCTATGTATACTAGACATGGATATCTTTTTTCCATGCTATATAACAAGTTTTCAGTCTATTTCGAAAAGAAATATTTTGTATCTGTTAAAATATCGCGCTATTTCTTTTTCGGCTACCCAACAATTCCATCAGAATTTTGTGCTTCATGATTTTAAATAATGAAACTGTTTGATAGAAGTTTAACCTTCCGATTTCAGTTACTCTACTGAGTATGTTTCCGCCATAAAGTAATTCAACTACGGCGACTTCTAAGGCCATAATGATAATGAAGACAGTACAGATAGTTAAATGGTAATGCTAATTAACAACTACGTTACACTTGCGCCAATGCCTTAATTAAAGTTAACGCGTAGATTCATGTTGTCATGCGCTTCCTATTATCGCAAAATTATTAATGTATATTTTTTAAAAAATATGAAAAAATTAAAATATAATTTCTTGTTCAAAATTTATCTTCCTTTAATAAACAGCGATTATAGAATGAATAAATGAACGCAATTGAATATTGTCAGATTTTACAAAAAATACAAGAAAGCAAGAAACAAAGAACATACAAGAAAACTTTTTTGTCAGAAATAAACAAAACATAGTTTAAAGACAAGAAAATTCAGTTCATATTTTACTAAAATTTTTGAGTAGCAAAACAGAAATATATATGTAAATTACAAACCACTGGTATTAATGCAAAAAAATTGTTCAGGTACCGTCAGAATTTTAAAAAATTCAATATAGATATGCATAGACACTAAGTCCTATAGAAAATATTTTAAACAAAGCATTAGATTTTATTTTATCGTATAAGACGACATTAATTCAAAGAAAAAGTTGAATGGAAATCATATTGTTTCCAAATATTCGCAAAATAAATAAATAAATAAAATTAAATAATAAAAAACTAAATTAATAAAACTTGATGGTTAAATAATAATAAAAAGTCTTCGATATAAATATTGCGAGTATAAAGCTTATTACAATGTAACATAAAATATCTTCATTGCATGGAATAACAATTCTTTATATGATCAAATAGCAATGAAAAAATATTTGTCTTATTATAAAACAATATATTAAGATAATTGAAGTAGCGAGTTCTGTCTCATATTTAAATTGAAAAACTCTCTATCGATTTAATGAAAACATTATATCATAAATATTGGAAGATTACATTAGCTATTGTATAACATAAAAACTCTTCAAAGTTTACATGTATTATATTTCTATTTAGCAAGAAATAAAGCATGTGATAGAATTGAACATAAAATGTATTTTAAAGAATTATTTGGATAAACACAATAAAATGTTTTATTCGGGGGAAAATGCCATAACGTTAGAATTAATTAAGTTCATTATTTATCTATTGTGTTTCTTCCTATAAAATCTAAAATTAAATAAAATTTATTTCATTGAAACACTTTTTAATTTCCGTATAGTTGTTATGATTATTTTAATTTTATAAATGTAATGAATGTTTACTGGTAATTTTTTGTGCGCAATTTTTATACGTAAAACATTTCATTTGAAGACAAATTTGAAATTCTTTTAACTAAAGTTATTTCAAAATAATATTTGTTAAAAATAACAAATTTTAGAGAAAAATAACTTCCTTTAAAAGTGTTTTAACGTAAGATTAATGTTCTTCAGAATTTAATTCATTACCAAATTCTTTTGTTTCTGAGAATGAAATACTTTTGAATAATTGCAACATTTTAGCATTTTTATGAACTTTTAAAGATTATGAAAAATATATAAAAATAATTTTCAATAGGTGCGTCATGGGTGTGCATAAATGTTGGATGCACTTAATTAACCTATCTTCATTCCTAAAGCATTTAATTTAAGCTTCGTTATTACTAAATTGTTAAAAATATTGCTAAACTATTACAGAGGTTGAAAATTTATTTTCAATCGCTCTGCCATAGAAATTTGAAATTGCTGGAATTGTCCAAAAGCACGTAAATATGCTTTCTTTATTCCAAAAGCACTGCATTTAAGATTTCTTCATTCCAAAAGCATTTAATTTAAGCTATCTTGACTGTCTAAATTGTAAAAGAAAAAAAAAAGTCTAAAACGTACAGAGTGATGCAAATTTTATCATACATTGAAATAATATTAAAATTCTTTAGAATTAATTCTTCGTCCTGTGAATTAAGTGCTTGCGAATAATTCCAGCAACTTTTACAGGATATTGAAAATTTTCTAAAATTCATCTTAAACCTCCTAGGGGCGGAGACGGGTTTTTCCCCTTTTGATGTTCAGTTCAAAAGCAAATAATCCTTATTTATATGTATTTTTTATTAAACATCCATGGATAAAGTATTCTTAAAATTTCTAAGCTATGATTAAATGCAAAAAAGTTCAGTTCATTCACATTAAAAGCTAAGTTATCTAACCCGAAAGCTATAAGAACCATATGATTGGGCGTTTGGAGGGTAAAATCGGTATGCCAAATAAACTCGAAATGGCTGGAATTATCCAAAAGCACATAATTAGTCTTTATTCCAAAAGCGCTTACGTAATTTAAACTGTCTTTACTGTCCAAATTGTAAGAAATTAATGTCTAACTGGCATAGAGAGTGATACAGTTTTTATCATGTATTAAAACCATATTAAAATTCCACAGAATCATTTCTTTGTCGAGTTCTTTCTTTTATATGAATTAACAGTTTTTGGATAATTCTAACAATTTTATAAAATTCATCTTTAATCGTTTTCATTTTCAAAAGTAATCTATAGAATATTTCCGTTTTCCAAGAAATACTCTTCTATAAAATGGCTATACAAAAATTCCAAGAAAATTTCTAAAGTGCCTAGAATTCTACATTTCTAATCTTTAAATTTCCAGAGCGCAGAACATATCTCATTTCAGAGAAAGAGCTAGCTATTTATTAAACCTATTATTCTGCAGCGTTGCGTCAGTGAGTGAACTTCGTCCGCGATATTTTTAACTCATTGTTGCAGAAATTGATTTCCAGAGCTTCAAGGCTGAAACTTGATACCGCCACTGAAATTATCCGAGACGTTGCAACGCATCGTCTTATTCAGTATCATGTGTTAGTTAGGTGATTACTTCAAAACCACACGTGCCGTATTCGATTGTGTTTTTGGTTAAGAAGAAGTATAAATTATTATGGCAGTGGGGATAACTCAATGGTCTCAATTTATACAAATGAGTCATGGTATTTACATACATTAAAGTATTGGAATTGTTGTTTTGGAATTATTATTTGTGCAATAAGTTAAAGATTGTAAATGCGTGTTTCAAAATGTGGAAGTTTTTCGAATGTGCTTCAGTTGCCATATTTTTTGTCGGAAGATTCCAACCATTAAATTCAGTGGTCGCTTTTCGCACAGGTGATGTAGGCGATCGCTTCATGTCGTGGGATCTTGGGGGGGGGGCTTCAAAATTTATTCGGCGTACACTACACCTTTCCGGCCCCCTCCAGTAATCTAGCGTTTTCGGCAGGGCGAGTGGGGAGCATTCAAGGGAAAACAAGATACTGCATGCGGATGTTTTGCAGAGACCTTAGCGCGACTTAAACAGTAGGTTGCTGCTCAGATTTTGCATTATATTTGGTGATATTTATTATATATTGTATAATTTGTAATATTTTTTGCATTAAACATAGTCTTTGCTATTAAAATACTTTTGTTTAATGAACATCCACTAATCCGGCACTTTTGTTAATCCGCCAGTCCTCTAGCCTGATATTTGCCGAATTACTGAAAGTCTGTGCATCGCAGCTCTAAGCCGAAAGCAAATTTACGACACTGAGTATGGGAGGAGCTCCAAAACAATTTTGCTCCTTGGTCCTCATATTGCCAAAGTCCGCCACTGATTAGCTTAAGGGTGAAGGAAATTTCAACAGGTACTTTTGAAAAAGAGATTTTAGCCGTAAGATTCTCCTCTACCTTTCAGGTTATTGGGAGATAAAACGCGTCGTCTCCTTTGATCGCCTTGGGTATTCTTGTCTACCCTCAGAAGCAATATACAGAGTGTCCACTAAAATTCTTTCTCGAGCTATAATCATAAAAATGGTACATGGAGTTTTTCAGCTTGGTGTAACTACTGACTTTGCAGCTAGGAGGCTCTGTGAGTTGTCTAATCAATGCACTACCACATTAATTCATAGCCATTTTATTAATCTTTCTACACTTTTACTAATTTTTCTGAATCCTAATAGTTTACTGGTAGGGCCTTTTTACCAGTCTTTACTATAGTGTCTGGAGTGAAATCCTAATGGTTTATTGGTGCTGCAATTGTACCAGCCTCTAGTTCTATGGTAAAAGAAAATTCTAATGGGTTAGTGGTATATCATTTGTAACAGCCATTATTTCTGTGGTGGGTGTGAAATACAAATGGTTTGCCGTACAGCCCTTGTATCAACCATTATTTCCTCTGTGAAAGTAAAGCCTGATAGTTTATTCGTATAGCGCTCGTACCAGCCATTATTTCCGTGGTGGAAGTGAAATACAAATGGTTTGCCGTACAGCAGCCATCATTTCCGCGATAGAAATGAAGTCCTAATAGTTTATAGACACTGCACTTGTACCAGACTGTTCATAGAGGAAAAATTTATAATGGTGTAGCATCTGTATCACCGTAAAGATAAGGGTAATAATAAAATTAATCAAAATAGGACCGTTTTCGATGAAAACATTTTAAGATCCAAATAAGGAAAAAAAAAACACAACCTCGTGGTACAACCATAGGTATTATCTTTTTTCCCCTCTGTTTTTTGTAATTTTGTTTTAAGAAATTTGGTTCTTATAACTGGTTGTTTCTCTTCTAGCATATCGATATGTTCTACTAATACATAATAAAAAAAAATAAGGACATCAGTAAGAAAGTATTCTTCTATCCTCTTTTACAAAAATAACAACACAATTTATGATAACCTGACACAAACTACAATCTAATTATGAAATGAAGTGCGCATTTTGGAGGAAAAAATAGATGTGACGTCACAGCCCAATGTAAAGTGGTGGAAGTAAACGTCACATAATATATGCAGATGCATTTTTGTAGTTTGACTGTGATTTCAATGAATTAAATCAATTTTATTTAAACATATTAGCATGCTTCGACATTGTTTAAATTGCGTTTTATAAATTATTTTCCAAAATCTCAGAAATAAAATCAAAATATAAAAGTTGCCCGACGGAAGTGGAGGCAAAAGACACAACGAAACTGCTGAAATGCACTTTTAGCAAGCAGAGTTCGCTGATTTCCTTTGGTAGAAAACTAAATGTCTGGAATTTCATTTCTTATTTTAAAAAAAGAATAGCTAGTGCATTTTAATAATTTTAAAAGTTGGAAACTTACACAACATTGATGTTATATAAATCTAACGTTTAAACATGAAACAACTACTAAATCGAACAATTCAGTTAATAAATATTCATGAAACATGTAACCATTGTCAGCTAAACAGCTGAGTAAATGGTAGTTAAACGTTCTTTAAATAACGAAACATGCTGAAATGTTCTTCTAGCAAGCAGTACTCGTTGCTTTGCCATTGGTAGAAAATTGAATGATGTTGCCAACGGGGAAAGTATGTAATAGAAATGAATGCGTTTTTAACCTTTTTGGGACCAACGGGATTTGAAGGCTGCCTTCATTTAAAACCATTCCCGTCTACAGCGTTGTAAATAATTTACTACCAAATTCACAGTTGGGACCTAGCAGTTACGGTTCCAGGTACACGAAAACTCCACTTGATTGCTTCTAAATTGCTTTGGCGGAGATAGTATTATTTTGATGGATTGAGTCATTCATGTTGCTATTTGTCTTTGAACAAAATCAAAGGATTAGTGGGTTTATTCTCAATGTATAAACAAGGAAAGGTTGTCTAAAAGCATTCTAAAATGTTTTGAGGGAAAAATCGTCTGAAATATTTGAAGTGCAGTGCAAATTTCTCTTTGCGTTCGATGAAGGAAGTATATCCTCAATCTTACAAAAAATAAAATATTTTCTCTCACCTTAAATACATTTACAAAAATTAATGAATCAACTGCTATGGAACTAAGCTGATTAAATCTTACTACACAAAATTCGATTTATCCGAAAAACCCCGACAAAAATCCGATTTATCCGAAAATTCGAAATAAGAAAAACTGAGTCTAAAAATGAGCACAGCAAGAGTAAACGATCATTTTTAAACTAGAAACAGCAGAAAATCATTATTAATTTGTAAATTGGTATATATCTTTACTAATAATAAAAGGGCATACGTGTCTCTGTTTTGGTATCCACATGGGTTCATTTTTAATTAGTAAATTTCAAAGAATCTCTACTAATAATAAAATCGAATATGTGTCTCTGTGTGTGTGGCGATCTACAAGATAGGCCATTGGAGCTAGAGATACCAAATTTGGCATAAATACACTTTCGAGGATGGGAATGTGCACCTTGGCTCGAGTTTTTTGAAGTTTTAATT
This sequence comes from Araneus ventricosus, assembly GCA_013235015.1. Classification (NCBI taxonomy): domain Eukaryota; kingdom Metazoa; phylum Arthropoda; class Arachnida; order Araneae; family Araneidae; genus Araneus; species Araneus ventricosus. The sequence continues at coordinate 30,545 of BGPR01001429.1, forward strand.
TGAATTTTAATTAACTACAAATTTGTTGTTTGTTTTCTATTAATTGTTTTCATAGATAATCCTTGGAAATATCATCACGCAAAAATGATTTTTGCACCAACTTAAAACATAAAACAATTAACGTACACTTAAACTTAAAACTTAAAACATTAAACATAAACAACGAGAACAATTTAATTATCGTACAACTTCCCCCTAATTTTGACAACTTTTTAAATATATTTTCATGCATAATTTGTAACAATAACCTTTCAATGCTGCAAGCGAATTCAAACCTTTTTCATTGTTTCATCAATTATTTAATCGCGTGTTTTTATTCATTGTGAGACTCTAAGTAATGAGGATTTTCTTTCTAATTTCATATGTTCTTTGGCTACTTCGTAATGAATTTATACTTTCTGATTTTATTTCACTTAGGTTTTTTTTTTTGTGAAATCTATTAACAAACCCAACTAAAGTATTAAGTACAAGGTGTGACCAATAAGTTGGGCGAATGATGAAATAAGTCTTACATTGAGTAGGCCTCACATGGAAACTGTTTAGAATCCCTCAAAATAGTTCCAGTCGTACACTATGCATCTCTGACAACGTGTGTACAAATCGTCGAAAGGTCTTGCAAACTCCTTCACTGGTACAGGTTTCGATTCCCGTGTCACAGCAGCTTGAATGTGTGTAATGTCTGTAAATCTTCGCCCTTTCAGAGCCACTTAAAGTGTAGAAAATAGGAAAAAGTCCAGTGGTGACAGGGCTGGGGAATACGGTGGATGCGACAGCTCAGTAACCCCAGGTTGAGCCAGAAACCGTTTAGCAAGAGTAGCGGTATGCGGCCGTGCGTTATGGTGCAAGAGAAACCAAAAGCCAGATTGCTTCACATGTGACCGTACACGACGAATATAACCACGATTTGAAACAATTTTTATAACTTTTAAAAACCACGCGTACACAGTCTTCAAGGTCACGGTGTCATCTCCATACACCTGCTTCAGCATTGCATGACTTTCGCCTGCTGATTTACCCAATTTGTACAAGAATTTCAAATTGATTCTCTGCTCCGTGACGCGCCACAAAACTACCGAACAGACAACAGACGATAATAAATTGATCAAGACTTACAGGTGCACGAAACCACGCACTACTGTTAACCGAATATTACGGAACACGATGAAGGTCTAGCTGATAATCGGATCGTTCCCATTTTCGATTTAAGGAGTGATTCACCCTACTTATTGGTCACACCTTGTATATTAAGAAATTAATCCAGTATACAGAATGATTATACTTGCTATTCTTTGATTTTTTATCAGCATGTTTCATTCCAGTTAACATGCTGTTGCATGCGCTCGCAAAATACAGGCAAATTGCTCCGCATTAATTTAATTTTGGAATCAACAGGGCATTTTGCATGAGGAATAAATAGTCAGTGCATTCACAGTGTATAAATAAAGTGCAGTCACAGCGCCGCGTAAGACAACGTGAAATTAGCAACGAAGGAAAAATTTTATTTTGTGTGAATTCATTGCTATTAACTAGTGTAATGTTGTAAATACATTGTAAATATTTCATGTTAAAAATATCTGTTTGTTGTGTAAGTTGTGAATAAATGCGTTGTTTGGAGTATCTTACTTCATATAATGTTTGAAATACAGTACAACACAAAGAGTAGAACAGGTATAAGGTAACTAAAATAACGCTGCCGAAGTTTTTATTCCAATTTTAAGGTTAAAAAAATGCCTTGCTAAAGGAGCCATACATATCACGTTATGCGTAAGAGATTTAAATTAAACACATCCAATATTCTCGTCGAACAAGCTGGTTCGCATATGCGGCTAGAAATACATAATTAGGAAATAAACAGTAAGAAATTTTTAAGAAAAGTGATAATGATTATTGTTCTAACATTTCATAATTTTAAAAACAATAATTTCAGTAAATAAGTTTATCAAACAAATAAAAACAAAAATTCAAAATGGAGGAACTCGGCCATGCACTTTATCAAGAGTCACACACAGCAAGATTTCAAAAGAAGTCAGGATCTTTTTTCTGTAAGTGACTTTACAAAGTGTCTAAAAATTTAGCCCGACGTAACCCGAAAAATCCAGAAATGAAGGAGTAAACAAAAATCAAACTCCAGAATACAAGGAAACATAAAAACAAGCAAAAAAAGAGTAAGAAAAATACTTAACTCTTAAGAATAGATCGTAACTTCCTGCCACTACTTCAAAACGAGAACTTTCTGAAGAAGGTTCTGAAGAAGTTGTTATTATTCCGATTTATTTTAATTTCTTTTGAAATTTTTTCATATTTTGTATTTATCAAACAAATAGTATACAACACTTTGAATAGAATAATTGTGCAATGAAACTTCTAAATAAATAGTACAATTCACAACTAATGCATTGAAATTTTTTCGAAAAATCTTATAATAGAGAGAAATGTTTTATTACTTCTTCGATTGAATATATTGTACAGCAAGAAAGTCCCCGAGTGTATAAAGACCACAAAAATATTCATTGACGGTCACTGAGACATAAAGTACGGACGTATTAAACCCCCGAAAGAAATGCAGAAACAGAACCAAATGACTTCGAATTTTTTTTACTGGATGGGACTAGGAAAGCGGATGCACATTGGCGCAATAAAAATAATTTTGGAAAAAAAAACCCAGTTTTTTATAAGACATTTTCATCAATGTGTTAAAAAAGTATAAGTATTTTCTTTTAATTATTTTCTATTGTTAGTCTTTAATTTTTAATTCATTATTATGAAAGTTATGCATACATTTTCCAAATGTGCTATAAGATGGCGCCAAATCTATGAAATCAAAATTTAATTAGATTAATCGATTAACTAATAATTAAGACCTGGAAGTATTAAAATAGGGTATTGTCATTGAGAGCACACAAGTGCACAAAATTTCAAAACTTCTCTCTTCTCTCTCTGTAAGGAACTTGGCGAAAAATCGATTGCAAACTTTTTCGACAGTAATCGATTCCGAAAAATCGATTACAATCTTTACAAACATGAAACAAGTCAATTTAAATGAAAGTGCATAAAAATATATTCACAAAATGTGCTTCGTATATGAGGAAGCAAAAAGGTATGATTTTATTTAGAAGAAATTTATTCTACCAAGCTTATATATATATATAATTCCCGACTTGAATGCTAACTTTATTTTAAGACTAGCCGCTTTCGGCGACCAGCTTGTTCTCCGGGAATATGATTTCAATTGAATCTTGCATCATTTTATATTCTTGGTTCTCTTAACAACGTAATTTTAAACTTCAGATTGTGGTAGATATTTAACCCATATTCTATTAGTTGGACCTCTTCTGTTCATTGTCTAAATAAATGTTCTAATGGAGTCAAATTACTGGCCATGTCATGTAACCTCTAATTCCATGCTGTCGACACTATCCTCACTTTCTTATTCCTCTTGTAATATGCATTTTATTTCAACATTAAAATGACGCAGCACATTTTATGGCTAGTGACTTGTTAGCTGGATTAAAACATGTTGAGAAAAGAATAAAAACATAGCAACCATAACCAATCAGCTTACTGGATATATTTCCTAGTGTAAGCAAAGCACTATCTCGGAGGGCTTGGTTTACAGCTTTCACAAAAATTTTGATCAAATGAAATACGAAAGCAAAATGTATTAGGATATTATATCAGATTACAACAATGAAAGAGAGACATGCAATTAAATATTTGTTTAAACAATGAAAACGGTTTGAGTTGCGTTGCAACAATGAAAAGTATTGTTGTAAATTATGCCAAAAAATATTTACAAAAATTTATTAAAATTCGAGAAAACATTGAACGACAACTTAATTGATATCATTGGAAATGTAATTGTTTGCACTTTCAGATGGTGTAAAAATGATTTTTGTGCTGTAAAATTGTCGGCAGTTATTAACAAAAAACGCCAAAATGTAAGTCTGTGCGTTTGATAATGTCTACCGAAAAATTTGCCAGACATAAAAATTGGTTCTTTTTAGCATTTTTCTGCTATGCTATGTTATAATCTTATCGATACAATATAAACTTTATTGATGTTAATTAATGTTTTTAAAAGTTCATTATTATTTTATATATGACTAAAATTTTAGTGCTATAAAAGTGCAATAAATTTCTTAAATCCATTGTCTAAGGGAATTAAAAAACAAAGAAAAGAAGAAAAAAAAACCGCCGATTCACATTCTTTCTTCAACATCTGTTATAGGTTTAATGATTTTTAGGGTATCTAACTTGGATACTTCATGTTGCCGAATAAAAAACACTGGGGCCTTTCGAGACTCTTGGGATTTTAATGCACCAATTAAGTTTAAACGTAGATGCTAACAACTAATTAGCTACAATTTCTTGCGTTCCTATTTCTATGTTTCTATATTTGGCTTTTCGCTATTTTGAGCTTTTATTAATTTCAATACCATAATCTATGACCACAATTTTTATTTCAAAATAAGTATTATATTTTTCAGTTTATTACCAACTAATGCTTTAACATACCCTAATAGCACAAGACGCTGCACAATATTGTTACGATATCTTCACGATATTGTGCGGCATTCAGAATACTGGACAACGTCGTAGAGATATCGTACAATATCTTGTGCTAATAGGGTATTTTAAAACAGTGGATGTTTTTTTAACATCTTGTGTTTAGACCGGCATTCTTTCTGCAAATTGCGAGATATGAAAATCGTTAAGTATGGAATGCAACGTTTGATGCAATCAAACCACGGGAAGTTAAGACAAACGAATCAAGCCTAAGCCTCAATACACACATGCGATTTGTGTCGGGCAAATCGTCGGAGGCAAACAGCCAGAGAAGCGATTAGCGGCTTGAAGTACAGTGATAGAAGTTGGGTAAAACACGCGTACCTCCCGCCGAGGAAAAGTGTTTCTAATGACTTGTCTAACCCATTTGCTTAGCAATTTCCCCTCGAATTAGAGAGAAATCGGAACAGCGGAGGTATGTGTGTACTACCCAACTGCTATCAATGTACTTCAAGCCGCTAATCGCTTCTCCGGCAGTTTATGTCACTAATGACTTGTCCAATACAAATTCCGTGTGAATACCGGGCCTAAAACATTACTATACTACTATATCTCAGACTAGAGGTTCGAATCTCTTTCTTTTTTCATTGTGCCGCCACCACCAGGATCCTCCATTCTCCTCCCTTGCCCCGCCTCCGTAGCTACGGCACTACTTTCAGAAGTTACAACTAATCATTCCTGCTGCAGAAAATCAGTACAAACTGTTGCAGCATAAAATGATTCAGGTTTGAATTTAGACGAAAGCTCCTGATGATGGTTACTGGTATTTATTCGAGACAAATTTAGCTTAAAACATTATCACGCTACTATATTTCGGACTAGAGTTCGAATTTCTTTCTTTTTTTGTGTTGCTCCTAGGCCCTAGTCAAAGGACTAGTGCCAGGAGCGTCGTTCCCCCACCCACTACTTTCAGAAGTTACATCTGTCCATTTCTGCTGCAGAAAATCAACACAAACTGTTGCAGCTAGCAAATGATTCAGGTTTGAAGACAGGCGAGAGCCCCTGATGATTGTGACTGGAATTTATCCGAGAAAATAAGAAAGAGAACATCGTAGAATTGCAGCTTTGCTACCATGGGAAAACTGCCAGCATAGTCCAACAAGAAACTCGATATTCATATTTCCTGCCAGAATCTTGAATTTATTGAAGGAAAAAACAAAATACAGCGAAATATTCGGAGTTTTCTTTCCTTAAAGATCGCTAGTTTACCGAAATGTTTATCTTCCCGGTTATTGTAAAAACTTTGTTATAATACAAGTCTATAGTTGCATTTTGAAAAGAAATACATTTTAGTTGATATGAATTTCTCTTGTCATAAAATAAGCACGAACAAGGTATGTGATATTGGCAATTGAATGTGAAATATAATATTTAAATGTTAGCCTTTAAAAAGCTGTCCTAGAAAATCCTGGAAGATAAACAGCGAGAGTGTTCTCCCCTCGACTTTTTGCTGTACTTCCATAATACGACGCGTTTTGGGTTTAACTTCGTCGCACAGTGAAGAAAATCGGGCATGTGTTGTCGAACAATACTTCTTTCCTTTGACCGGTTGGGTTAAAATTCGGTACAGATTTACAATTTGGTGTTATGTGTATTTGTTAATTTGTATGCAAAAGATATCAAAACTTGATATTTTAAATTGATACCTATTGTAACATCTGTATTGTTTATATGGTTAATGAAGAATTCCTGGGATAATCGATGACTTCCGAGGAGGGGTGACTGAGCGAAACTCAGACCCACACGCACACTTAGTGGTTTTGGTGAAGGAGTCGGCTGCATTCGTGTTGAGTGGCCTGCGTTCATTAAATTCAGTACGGCTTCGGCTAGACCGGAGGAGCCTCTCTATTTTGTACATTAGCTCCATATACATTCCTACATTTGATGTTATGAAGACGCTCTAAGTTTTTAGGTGAACTTGGAGTGAAGAACTTGGTGTAGAAAAGTTTCTAGTACGCTTCGTTTTTGAGTCAACGTGTTCACATACGCACGAATAGATACACCGACAGACAGCTAACTAGTTGATAGATTTGGTCCAAAATTTGACATAGATCTACAATTCTGGTAATAGAATCATAAGTCGAATTTCATCCACTTAGCTCTTTGCTTCTTTGAGTTATAACGTTTACTTGCATATAGGCCGACTTCTTCGACCGATTTCGTGCAAAATTAAAAAAAAAAACAGGTATACAATTTAAATGTAAAAATCATATACCAAATTTTATTCGCTTAGGCTGTTGAAATTCCAAGTTATAGTGTTCACAGACTGAAAGGTAAAATAATAAAAGCAAAAGTAATAAAGGTAAAGGTAAAGTAAAGTTTTTTAATCGGGGGGGGGGGATCTCAAACATGGAGATTCATTAAAATCTCGAGATCGAATATTTTATGTATTACAATACTCTCTTGTTGTATACTTCATGTATGAGTAAATTTTTTTTTACAGATAAGTCTACTGTTAAATTTATAAAATGCGTGACATGCCAAAATAGCCCAAGCCATAAGAGCCCCTTCAAAATAGCCCGTGCCGAAATAGCCCCTGCAAAACAGCCTCGACAAAAGAGCCAAGACAAAATAGACCCGATAAAATAATTTTTTTTAATATCATTTAGAATTTGAATTTCTGCTATTTTGTCACGACTATTTTATCTTGGGCTATTTTGTATTGGGGTCCTTTGTTAGAGCTCTTATGGCTTCAGCTATTTTGACGGGGTATCTTAAAAATGATAGACTAAGTAGCTTTTTTTAGGTGTTGGGGATATGAGTGAATAACTTTCATAGAAAAAGGTTTAAAAATGAGATGCGTTCTGCTCTAGATTTTATAATATATTTGACAATTGTGATGTAACGAAAATCATTTTGTTTTGGTTTTATGCAATTTAACGATCTCTAGTGGCATCAACACAAAATCTAAAAGGATTTAAAATTATCTTTTCCGCTGACGGTTTGTAACTGCCATTTTTTGATTTCGTAACTTACATTTTTTCCGACGATAATTTCGAAAACTATTGCTTTATTTACCGTTACTGGAAGCACGCACCCTGAAAAAGATCTTGTAAATATTTTCCATTTTTTGCGTTGTTCAATAATACGGCGACAAAATTGATTCGGGACTGCACGATAAATCCATTAGTTAACGAAAATGTTTAGGACACGGATTTAACACAATTTAACGATTTCGACTGGCATCAATACAAAATCTGAAAAATTTTTTAAATTATCTTTTCCGTTGACTGTTTGTCACTGTTGTTTTACGATTTCGTAACTTAAATTTTTGCCAGCGACAATATCAGACACTGTTGCTTTTATTTAACATCAGTAGCAACACGCACGGTAAAAAAATCTTATAAAACAATCTTTGTTTATTTGTGTTGTTTCATAATGCGGTGAAAATAATAAATCCATTATTTGATAGAAATGTTTACAACACCGGAAATCAAACTATTATTATTAAACTATCTAAATATTATTGTTAGAATAAAAGTTTTATCATATGTATAATAAAAGAGTTTAGTTTAGATAGATTAGCGACTCGTTTAGAAGGTTCACGGGGGTTATTTTGTGATCAACCTTGTATTCTTGAACATCGAGTGGTTGACGAGGACGACCTCTGAGGCAAAAAACCATCCCTCCAAAATTCCTCCCCACAACAACATGAAGGCATTTGATTCCCGACGGCAAAATGAACGTTCACCAACATGCAAGGCCAATCATTGGTGCCATCAGGTCCTGAACCTGTTATCCTTCAATCCAAAGTCAAGCTTGGCTCAGCCGCTCTAGATTAATCTACCATTTTTAAGGGTTGTTAGGGCGGACCTCGTTGTTTGGAACCTTGGTTATACAAAGAAGACGATACCTGAATTGGCATGTCCGTCTCTAAACTTCCACACCACAGCAGCGGAAGGGCTTTTGATCCTCGACAGGTTTAATGTCAATCAAGGCTACATACAGGAATTGGAAATTTAATAGTGGCAACTATATAATTACAGCCGATACAACGTTGGTACTAGATTGCAACATTTATAGTCATTCGAAACAACATTGTATACAACTTGTTTCCAGCGATGTGGAAGTCATGAAATACTTGAGGTAGCACCATTTCCGGGGATGATTCGGATGGAGCGGTTTGTCGCTTTAAGAATATCTGGAACACTACGGTAGCGAATGTCTCGAAGTTAGTTCCTTCTTTGGAATCAAATCATATTTGTAGGGGCTAAAATCCGGGTAGGGGAACTCCCACCTCCAGCTCGCAAAAAAAATCTTCCACAGTATACTACTAAACTATTCCAGACATTCTTAAAGGTGTAGGTCGTTCCCTCCGAGCCATCAATAGAACTGTTACTGTTTCAGATATTCTATGACTTCCACATAGCTGGAAAAAAACTGTACATAACGCTGATAACTACATCGAATGACTATAAAAGTTTAAAGGTAGTACTTACGTTATATCGGCTGTAATTTTATGGTTACCGCTATTAAATTTCTAACCCTTGTAGATTATAATCTATCCTGGTCCCAAACTCGCTATCATTCGGTCTCTAATCGTGGCGAAAGAGGAGCGAATATAACTATAAGTTCAGTGAACACTAGACCTCGCGTACAAAAAAAGTTACCATCAGCTCTTCTTTGTAATCTTTAAAGGTTTAGCCATGTTATTATTGCGTATCTTGGATTGGTTAGAGGGGGAGGGGAGGCGTCTTCTCTAATGCTCTCCCTCTCATTAGGCCAGCAACACACTTCTATAACATTATTTCTAACCTTTGCCCTTCATTTGGCGGTAAGCCGCCAGAGTTACGCCAAAAATTGTGTTGATCTAAGTTGTGGAAAAGTTTACCCTCGAGAATGGAGGTAGTCTTCAAATTTTTATAGTATAAACAATTTCGGCTAGAATCGTTGAAAAAATTTGAACATTATATAAAACGGAACCATTAAATTGACCACCATCTTGAAACGGAATAAAAAAATAAAAATCCCTACACATACGTAGTTTTTAACAACTTTAAGGGACATTCATGCCAAATTCGAAGAAAATCGGACAACGCGTTTTGTCGTGACTGCGTAATAAACAAATTTATCGAAAAACAGACGAAACAGTACCTCATTTCTCTCTGGCAGTAATAGATATGCGTCTTCGATATTCATAATTCTTTAAGTTCGTGAAGGAAAGAACCTTTCAAAACTCGCATCCATTTTTCACCGGAGCTTTAGAATCAGCGCCATTCGTTGAAAGATTTAATTTAAAGACGAAATACAGGAGGATCGGGGTATCAAATCCCCGTAAAAGTTAAGGATATTTCACATCTAGTAATATTATTTGAATAAACTATCTTCATTCCTGGTATGGCAGGAAATATATCAACATTTAACTATTCCTTCCTCCCTTTAATATCCAACATGATCGAAATTCTCTGTTCGAGTCGATTCGTTTTATTAAAATCCGCATTTAACAAGCAATTCCCATGACATGCACAACTATTTCCAGGCGGCAGAAAAAGACGAAAACTATTTCATTACAACTCCTCCACCCATTTCTTGAACACGGAGCTAATCCCGGCACAGACAGATTCATTCCCTGGACCAGCAGTGTCGATGAATTTCAATAAGCAATCTGTCTCTCGCAAAACAATTTCATTATTTCAATCCAGTGCATAAATTACAGGCTTTGAGATCCAGAGTGGAAGCATCCCGCATAATCCCGAATCCATTTTCCGATCCGCCCGCAGTGCGATCTGCGATTACGCTTGCCTGCGGATTTCGTTTCGGTATTACTGTAGGACTCTTAATTGAGAACGGAAAATAGCCTTTCGGTCGTTTACAATTAACATGCGGACGGGAACTCCACATCTTGCAGATTCATATTGGAGAGCAATATAATTTTTGTAAATGAACATCTTCCATGTAATTGTTTAGGTTATAAGATAAAAATGCTTTTCCTGCGAGTTGTCTTTTACATGGCAGAATACACGTAGGAAAGTTTGATTAATTTGCTTGATTTTCGTTAGAACTTATTGATTTGTTTGATTTGATTTACTGTAGATTTTATTGACTTGTTTTAATTTCGTTAGATTTGGTTGATATGTTCAAATTTTCATTAGATTTTATTGATTTATTTGATTTTGTTAGATTAGATTGATTTGTTTGATTTCGTTAGATTAGATTGATTTTTTTGATTTCGTTAGATTAGATTGGTTTGTTTGCTTTACGTCCAATTTCGAAGCTGCATAAGGGCTACTTTGAGATGGCCTCCGAAAATTTTAAATGTGGACAGAGGATGATTTTCCAAACTTCCATTCCATATCAGCAGGATGACGTTTGATCCCAACGGATTTCAAGCCCCCCTGGTACACGCACACGGGGTGGAGCTCGACCCTCCAGTTCTGACATCAAGACAATTAGCCGGTGTGAAATATCCTTTTTGTCCTTTGCAATTAAGCCGGAGACGCCTTATATTCCCGCTTCATATCAGAGAGCAATATATTTTTTGTAAATGGGCATCTTCGCGTGCAGTGCTTTAGGCTATCAAATAGAAATAATTTTCCTGCAACAGTCTTTTACATGTCAAAGTACACGTAGAAAGGTTTTTCGTTAGGTTTGGATTATTCTTTATGTTTCCGTTAAATTTGATTGATTTGTTTGATTTTTTGATAGATTTGATTGATTTGTTTAAATCTGATTTTGAAGCTACACGAGGACTATTTTGAGATGGTCTTCCTAATTTTGAAACGTGGACAGATACGAAGACAAGACCTAAGCCGTCACTCCCTCAAACTTCCACTCCATGCCAGCAGGATGACGCGTTTTCCCCATGAATTCAACGCCCTGGCATTCGGCGTTTTAAATCGGAAGAAAAGGAAGATTTCAAATTGATACTCGAGGGGTTTTTTTTTTGTTTTTTTTTTTACTTTAGCACGAAGGAAACCGAGCCTTATTGTATTAGTAAGTGAGAAAGTCGAGGGGAGAATACGCCAGCTTTTCTTAACTCTAAATCCTTAGATTCTAAAAAACAAAACAAAAAACAATTAGAACTAAGATTTTTAAAAAAATTATTGATCAATTTTTTTCTCCATTTGAACTTCGCACCTCCTAAAGCAGGCCCTTAACATCTCTTCCAAAATGGAATTTTTGGAACACAGGAAGGAAAAAGCAACAGCCAGTTTTAAAAACTGATCGAAATTGGCATACCGGAATGGCAATGCTGCAATTTAAACGACTCAAAATCTAACACTTCATGCGCCGATTCCAATTTGGGGCCTAGATTAAAGGGTAGCGGCAGATCAAGGGATCTGTCTACATTGAGACCTCACGTCGAGGGTAGAAATGAAACTAGAAATCTCCCGAGTAGGGGAAGAGGAGGGGGTTGGTAGAATTCTGCGACTTTGAACCTTGTCTCAAAACATATTTTGGAGTCTCCGTGAATGACATGCCTCATTTTTCGACTTAAATGGATGGAAACCAGTCTTGGGACAAATGGAATGGGAAAAACCAGTCTTGGGACAAATGGAATGGGAAAAACCAGTCTTGGGACAAATGGAATGGGAAAAACCAGTCTTGGGACAAATGGAATGGAATGGATGGACAATGGAGATGAATGGATGGACAATGGAGATGAATGCCCAGGTTAAGGCTGGCCTTGATGATCAGATAACGTAAATGACACCTGACCCGCACCACGTAATAGAGTGTGGTCGTCTTGTAACTTAAGAGGCTTGAAATTTGGCAAGATAGATGGCACCTTTCTGAAACGGGACGTCGAATTTTCCTTTTCGTACCTCAAGTTAAAATTTACCGAGTCTCATTCAATTCAAAAATTAATCAGTTCATCAAAGGACATGGATCATTTGTGACTTAACTGTACAGGTTCGGTTCATGTTCACACGATCTTTGCGTCTGCAGTGACAAAGGTGATCCAGACCATTACGCAACAGACTGCCCAGTGAAAAAATGCCTGTCATTTCATCAAGACCAGTATTGGAAACCTATCGACCTGGTACAAAAATATTGTTCAAAACACAATATCCATGGCACGACTCATGAATGTTACGAAGGTCGTAAATGAACAAAGGCGTGATATCATCATTGATTAAGGAAGATTTTTCTTGCCTCCACAGCCATTAAGACACCAGTGTGTAAGTACTTTGTGTGTTAACTGTTGTTCTGTTTAATTTTTGACGTGAAAACGTCTTTCCGCTCGTTACAGTGATAGTCGGTCGAGCTTTCGTGTGTGACAAAATACCGTCAGATTTGAATCGCTAATAACTACGAGACTAATAATGCGAAAAGAATGGTTGGCCCCAAAACAGATAGATCATATCTGTAAGAGTTTGTCGCATAGTATTTTTTTCCTGTGACGACATTGTACCAGTGTAGGCGCATCCGCGTGATTGTTATGAATTATTTTTATGTAAGGTTATAAATAAGTGTAGCGTGGAAACGCGTTTAGCTAGGAGGTTAATTCTGGTGTAATTTTAAAGAGTTTGAGGAGTATTACTAGAGCCCAAAGTTAGACAATAAAAATATTTATCAGAATATAAGTAAAAATCGGTATTAAATTGAAAATTTCAAACTCCGCATGTTTTTTTTATTATAATATGCAGAGTTTTCTTTCGAATTGTACGAAACTTACAGAATACTTGACAATTTGTAAAATAAACATTGTATTAAAATTTGAATATTACGTTAAAATATGAGCATTTGTAGTAAATAATTTTTTACTGCGCATATGTGAAATGTAGTTCTATATACTGTAAATAGATGGTGCCTTCAGAAGCTAATAATGCGAAAAGAATGGTTGACCCCACAACAGATAGATCATATCTGTAAGAGTTTGTCGCATAGTATTTTTTTTCCTGTGACGACATTGTTCCAGTGTAAGCGCATGAGCGTGAAATGAAAAGAAAACATAAGAAAGGCGTAGTTCGCACGTTTATCGCAGGTAGCAAGGGTCTGTGGTAGCTTGTGATTTATCTATTCTGTAACCATTATACTATTAACTATATAAATATTGTATTAAAGAGATTGATAATTAAATTACATATTAATACGAAACACTTGCTTTGTGATTTTATCCCGACGTTTCCACGAAAAATCTACGACGCGGACCCGAACTGCGTCTTTCTTTTGTTTTTTTACCTCTCTTCTGTGATTGTTCTTTACCCAGAGAGGGTTTTTCATAACCGTAAACATTATCTGGTCGATTCCCTCTTGATTAATGATAATACTAATCGAAGTCCACGAAGTCAGTATGCATGTGGTGAGATGCACTACATTTCGCTGCTTCCAATACTTTAACTACTTTCCGAGGAAACCAAAACCTTACAATGAACTAGTCTGGAGTAGAAGAGTGTTCACCAATAAAGAGATACCAGACCTAATGGAATTCCGAAAGCCTGGCAGCTAATGATGTTCCTAAAAGATCATGAAAATCCCCTCCGCAGAGACCTCTAGTGATAAAGATATATCATCAGTCATTTCATGCATATACAACAAGTCTTCCAGGACATAAACAGGATTTTGAATATCAGATAAGATTCCCCTATTACCCACCGGACTTTCCTTCTGGCTTTTTAAACTGATGGTGAGACTAGGACTCGAATACTTAAGTAAACTTCTGTAACCACCATCAAACTGACTTGTAAATAGTATAATTTTTATTTTATTGCTCTGTTTATATTTTATTATTTTTTTCTTTTTATTCAAAAATTCCTTCTTTTTATTCAAATTTTATTCCACCTAAACTGACAAGGAACTTTCGAGTTCTATTTCCACTGACTACAGTACGGTTGAAAAGCAAGCAAGTCTCACAATTTGTGTATCAGACCTACACACATTACAGATAAATGCTTGTGGAATAATTTGAAAATGTATCATGAGAGGCAAATGCAATATCAGAAAGCAAGGAAGTGGACTCTTAACATGAGGCAGTAGCCATGGTGGATAAGAAGTAGTCTTAGCTTCAGTGAACGAAGGTTAGAGACTTGGAGATGTGATTCAGTTTAAGATCAGTATGCATACGGATTTGGTTCGTGCTGTGAAGATGCCATCAAATCTTCCATAGCCATTCTGTGGAGATTTATATACTCTGTGTTTATATTTCTAAACCATAATTCAAAAGAAAAAGATGAATCCCTAATAGCGTTCATGTGGCTTTAAACTAGATATTAATTTAACAAAAATAAGCGTATCATCAACTTTAAAATATCCTTTTGAAATGCATCGGGTTTTTTCTGTTTAATTTCAACCGTAAGAATAATATCCCGATGGAATCAACATCAAGTAGGTCTATTAGGTATCGACATCGTAATTTTAACTTTGATAAGAACATATGGATGACACCTGAGCAGGCAGTTGACTTTTCAGAATTTCAGAGTACGCCAACTTGAGTATTTATGGATTCATAGGTAGACAAGCAACAGACAGTAAGAATAAAGGCAGAAAATTGTTACACAAATCAGGTTGATGCCTGTTACAAGAACCTTAATTTTTCATTCAAATCTCGACAATTAGCATGCATCAGATATACCCGGAAACTCTTATCTTGTGGTTTGTGGTTTATTTTCTCTTCCAGCAAAGTGACATGACTGTTTTTTCTGCTGACATCAACACTTGCCAGTCTCCTTCCTTCACCAACAACGTGCCGACGTTCTTGAGTAAAGAACGTACAATGAACATTTTTCGAATTTCACACATTACCTTTTCTTCAGGACTTTCAATGATTAATTAGCCGATAATATTGCTAATTTCTTGGCCACCAACACCTCATCCATCATTACCGGAAGTGTCGAAGAAGACTGAAGACGACACCTGCGCAAACGACTCGACGTCTCGGAAAGCCGTGACGTTTTGGGCCCCTGCCCGAGACTATAAATATGATACTTCACGCGATAACAGCTCTCGGTCGTGCCGCGATCCGGTTGTTCTGTCTCTTGCTTTTATTTACAGGAGCAGGAATTGCCTAATGTGTATGTTATGCAATGGCGTGATTAATGATGACGAAATTGCGGTTGTGGCTTTCAAGGCCCGATTCATTGTGACAGATCATGTCCATGATGTGCATCAAACGTGTTAAACGCAAAGTCTACCAGCACAAGTGCAATGTGAGCCACAAATTCAAATAACTGTATTTTTATAAATTCTAGATTTATATTAAAAGTTAAGTACGAATTGTCTTACAGCACAGCTGTGAGGTTCCTAAATTATAACTTGTACGAGACAAAGAACTAGAACAAAAAAGGGAGTAAGGTTCCAAAAATTAAACAAAAAGCATTCCTAAATGTTAAATTTTAAGAAAAAACTTTGTCAACCCCTTAAGAGTCTTAATTTCTTTGCTATCTAATAAGATGACCCCTCGTGTTTTGGAAAGAGGCTGTCGTTTTCTTGCATCTAAGAAGGTATAGAATACTTGAGATGCTTTTGGATTCTACATAATTTTTGTGTAAAATTAGAAAGCTAATTAATGACTAAATTTTAGTTTATAAGCCTAAAAATGCGATAATCCGATGCACGTCAATATGACGGGCGCGATGGTTAAGGGGTTAAAGTGATTTCCACCAATATTATGACGCATTAATGAGTATTAAATAAAGCTTTCTTCGTCATAACTACAAAGAACTTCAATTGAGGGTGTTTCTTTTTTAGACTTACTACGTTCATCCTCTTAATTTCTGTTCAACAATCTTTTTGGTTCCTTATCTGTATTTTTCATATAAGAAACTGATTTTACATGTTTTTATTTAATTTGAATGCTTCCTTTTTCTTAAAGATGGTCTTTTTTACTCACTTCCTGATGAGCTCGTGTTCTGAAATTTTGTTCGTTCCCTATGAAAGTACAATAATTTAGCATTTTCAAATTTTAATTATCAGTTAACCAATTGATTATAACTTGATTTGTTTTCATATTAGCCACCAAATGGTGCCTTTTATGTGCAATCAAAATCATCAGCAGATTCCATAAAGATTATAACAATAAGTTGTGAAATATATTTATGGCTGAGAGATAGGAAATAATAAGAATAAAAAGTTTTTAAAAATACTCTTTTGTAAGTATACTAAAAGAGTAGAAAATAATTTTTGCGCCAGAAATCAGGAGTTCAAAGTAAAAACTGCGAAAGAGTAAGGCCCTGCAAGCAATTCTGTAAGTAAATCAAGCCTCAATGAATAAGTATCCCAAGAATGAAAGTTCCTGAACATTAAATTAAGTTAGAATATTTTTCTCAGAAATGTGACTAAACTTTCAATCACGTGCCAATCCGCCACGTACTTATTATATTCTCTTTAACGGTACCAACTCTACCAACACGGCAGACCTTTGATCGAAAAGCCGAGACTCTACTGCAAAACCTAAAGCTCGAAGAAAAATAAATTTAATAATAACAATTTTTACAAATACACTTTTATCAGTGTTCTGAAAAGTAGTTTTTTTTTATTTTTATTATTTTTTTAATTTTTTTAGTTTTAAATTCTTAATTCCTTATTATAAATGCTATGGAACTTGGAATCAAGTTTTTTTCAAATTAACGAACAGGTGATGCCCTTTGTCTGGAATCAAAATTTCATTAAATCAACGAATGAAATGATAATCAAGTTCTAAAAATATTTAAATAGTATATTGCCATCGATAATACTCGAGTATACATTATTTGAGAAATATAGCACAACACAAAGAGGCTGAAAAATTGATTGTAAGATTCCATCTTTACGAACATGAAACAAATCGAGTTAATTAAAAATGTATAAGAATCAAACGTAAGAATTTTTTAATGGTATAATTAGTGAAATCAGAAACTTATCATCAATTTTTCTTTAATTCGTTTTTAACCTTTAAAAAAAGAATGACTTAACCAGATAATAGAAATACTAAACAAAAATTAAAATTAAAAAAGAAAGAAAAGTATAGATAAGAAACAGCATATTTAAACATAAACGACGACAATACATCTTTTAGCGTACTAACGCAACAGCCTCAAGTGATTGCATCCACAGAAGTTTATAACGATTAATATTTAAAACACATAAAAAATAATTTAGAAAGCAAAAAATGTTCAAAAAGGAAGAAATGAATGAGAAATCGAATGGCGAACTTTATCAAAGACCACTCGCCAAAAAGATTCCAAATTGGACAAAATTTTCTGTCAAGGGTAAGATTATAAATCAAAAGTATACACTTTGTGGCCTGAATCCTGTCCAATATGAATCTGTGGATTCAATCACTTCAGACTGTTGCGTTAGTACGCTAAAAGATGTATTGTCATCGTTTATGTTTAAATCTGCTATTTCTTATCTATACTTTTCTTTCTTTTTTAATTTAATTTTTGTTTAGTATTTCTATTATTTGTATCTGTATTATATTATAAATAGCTGCATCTGCGCCTTGATATATAATACTAAGAGTTTTTATTAATGTTTGATTAATTAATTTAATCAATTTTTAATTAATATTTTCATTAAAATTTAGTCAATTTATAACTGTTATGGCTTAACCAGACTAACTTAAGTCCCAGACTAGGGACTTGAACTAGAATAACTGCGTTGAATGCGGGAAGTGAAATCCTCACTTGTGTCTGATACAGTAGTTGTACCGACCCGCATTCAAAGGTAAAAAATGTTTTGGTACAACAGTTTGGTACGAACTCCCGTAAGGGAAAGGTTAATTATTTTTTTCGATTTATAGTTTCATATGACCCACCATAGCAGGCCTAAATTAAAATGAACGATCTCTCTACCTCGTGTTTTTGGTGCTCCTCTTTGTTGCCGAGAAATTGGAAGAGGGGCACCCACCGATTATTGCTTCCAACCCATCATAACACGGATGCTTTTCAAAGGTTGTTTAATGGAAAATCACCGGAATTTGTTTACTAGTCCTCCGCTGAAAACGACGGCTTTGTTCCAAAACCATTAATTACCCAGCATTGTTCTGCATTCATTAATTATACCTCCGTGTCTGAATCGGAAGCCGATTAAGATCATGTTGCGCGCCTTTGTCGCATTTCCATGCTCTGCACACCCCCCCATGGAACTTTTAACTCGATTCTCCGGTGATACTTAGACTGTGAGCTCCTTTGTTGTTGAGGTGTAGGCAGCAGTTATAAATAGACGGAAAGCTGCGAAAGTAATTATTGCCGAAACTCGATGCACACCGCTCTGTTTTTGAAGGGAAAAGCTAGGATAAAATGTGTAACAAACGAACGCAGGTTAGGAATGATAAGGTTTTTGAAACTACCTTGATAACACTGTGCAGTTTTAAATGGTAGGTGGGTAACTTTTGTTTAGTCAGTGACGTAGTGTTGAGAGGGGATGTTACCGCACCCCCTAAGATCAAAGTCTTAGAAAGCGCGATTATGAAAAAATAACAGCATATTTATTTGACTGCATAATGTCAAATATGTTGAGGAAGGATAAATGCTACCTTGGCATATTCATATCTTACCCTTGCTAAGTCATGAAGCAGGGTGGTGGGCGTGTGGCTATTTTCAAAAAATTGTAAACAAACCCTTTGTTGAAAATGGCTAACTTTTTAACTGCCAAATCTGTCGAGGAGGGGTAAATACAAGCCTGGTATCACTTGTTATTACTTCGTTGAGGCATATACTGGTGGGCGTATCGGTTATTCTCGAAAAACGAAAACGAACCCTTTGTCGATTAACTATATAAAAAGAACGTCATATATAGAGCACTGAGTCAAGTGATAAGCATTTCCGTTATTTTCGAAAAACGCAAACGATTATTTCATTGAAAATAAGTAATATCTGTGAAAACTGAGGAGAAAAAGTACTAAAAAGGCATCATTTACCCTTGAAGCGTCACTGCATATTACTGGTGGCCGATTTGGTTATTTTCGACAGATGGAAATGAAATGTTTTTCGAAAATAATGAATTGTTTAAATGTTTAAAAATCCAAATGAATGGAATAATTGGCGTTTCGATTATACTCAAAGCATGAAAATAAATCAATATTCGAAAGTTTTTAACTATTAAAGTAAACGTCATAAATAAGGAGTTGAATCAAGTGATCGGATTTTCGTTTATTTTCGAAAAACTGGAATGGACCGTTTAAACTGAAAATAACTGACAGTAAAAAAAACCTATCATGTATAACGGGTTGAGTTCAGTGTTATGTCAAGTGACCAGGTCCTTGAGATCAACTATAGTAGTGATGGGGAAACTTTCTGAGAAGTGGGTAAAATTTTGTTTATTATTTTTTTTCAATATCCGCCCACGGGTCATTAAGTTAGTGACGTCACTTGGAAAAGGGAGGGTAAAAAGATTTCCAATAATTTGGAGATACCGAAGATTTATCAATTTTGCATTTTCGAAATTTGCTGATTTTGAAATAGTCTCTTAATATCAGGTTCATATTCCGTATTCATTAGTTTGACGCATTTCACAGTTAATTCATTTGTAAGTTTATTTCTGTTGGATTTGGTTGTTCTGATTTTACAAAATTCATAGAGGAAAACAATTTTTAACACGATTATGTGGACCCAAACATCGTTAAAAGAGCATTAGCAAATTTCTTCATTGATATGAAATTTTTTGGTGAAGAATATATTTAATAAATTAGTCATTACATATTTATACTTTATTTTTTAATATTTCCGATTGTCTGTTATCTCTTTTATAATATAAAAAATAAGTTTGTAAAAAACAACCCGTGGTTCATTTAAAAATGATCTATAGTCTTCACAATACACAGATTTTAATTCCTATTACTCGGTATATGCCTAATTTTAGGAGTTTGATAATTCCTTTTGACTTCATAGGCAAAGAAGAAAGAAACCACGCAATACATTCGGTTCAGCCACGGAAGTGAAATGTAACTATCCTATAAATAGATCAATTAATTGAACTATTTTAATCAAATTTTGATCCCTTATGAGTGGCGACATCTGGTAGTGAATTACAGAAAAAACTGATTACAAGATTCCATAATGATTATAATAATTAATTACAAAGTATATGAACAGTAGAAAACGTTAAAAATAAAATGTTTTTAAAAACACGCTTTTATTAGTACATTTACAAAGTATGATTTATCAAAAATATGGGTATCAAAACAAAAGAATAAAATCTTAAGTTGTTGAAGACATTGCGATTACGAAATTAAGACACAATGAATATTATATGAGAAAGCCCCTAAATATTCAATAAAAATGAAAATATAATACAAGTGGGATTAAAATTCCAATTTACTTGGAGTATTTCCTACTTTTAAGTGCACAAATAAACGCCCGTGTTTTAAAAAAGACATTATTTTTTCCGTTTTTTTCAAAGACGTTGTCTGTAAAAACGAATATAGTAACTTTCACGCCTATAGAGAAATTATAATTTTAATTATAATTTCAAGACGTTTAATAAAATTATAATTTCATATATGTCCAATTAATGCTTTGTTTACGTTAAATAAATTAAAGATTTGTAATTGTAGAAATATAGTCATAATTACACGAGACAAAATTCAAGCACAGAAAGCAAAATCATTGTAGTAAAAAGTAAGTTCGTAAGTAAGAAAAATAAATATTTAAATCCTTTTCAAATCACCAACCTACACTTTTTTCTCCAAAGACTTTCTTTACGGAATAAAATGATAGATATTGCCACGTGCTGGCAAAAAATAATAAGTTCGAAAAACAAATATCCAAATTCTTTTCAAATCAACGACCTACACTTTTTTCTCTCTATCTCAAGACTATATTTACGGAATAAGTTCAAGCATTTAATGCAACCTGTACCTAAAAATGCATTTTTTTTATTTTGATTCAAAATAGATATCCGAAAGATGTAAAGAGTTTTATGGGCATGTTGGATGATAAATCATTAAAATCTATTCCCTCATGAAAAATGCAAATGCTATGCAATGCAAGAATTTTCTTCTAAAATTCATCACATTATTTTAATTTCCATTAATATTCCCCCGATTTTGATTCTGAATTCCAAAATATCTACGCAATTAAATTCTGTTTTACAAATATTTGTTATATTTTAATTAGAAAAATATTTGTTTATATCCTGGAAAAAATTTCTTGATTTTGGATGTATTTTTTAAAATTTTCTATATAATGATTTTAATAATTTTCCGAATGTCTTTAAAATAATACCGAATAAACATGGTTAATTGGTGGTTCCGTTTTTTTTAATTATTATTTTTTATTTTGAGATTTCGAGGAAATTCTGTTGACTGATTAATATTAACTTTATTTTGTATTGATTTTTGAACAATTTCTTTGCAAAAACATGGCAAAAAATTTCTACAATTTTGTTAAACAAAAATGTTAATCCCGCAGTTTGTACATATAATATCCGCATGATACAGCTGTGATTGTTGGTAAAACAAGCACAATGATGCTGTTGCATGTTCTGAGAAAGATACAATAAAACCAACAAGTCCGAAGCTTCAGTCAGAATGGACTGAAATGAATTATAGCTAATGCTGCACTCTTCAGATAATTCAGGAATAGTGACTCCATGATTTTTATGCACAGCTAAACCCATATCTTGGATGTTTTGACATTTGTCAATGTTTTAGACGGGGGCGTAGTGGAGCCGAAACGCTTTTTTTTAAAAAAATAAGTGACAAAAATTGTAAAAACCTCTCTAGAAACAGTGCCATTTTTGTCAACTAGGTTGAAGCGTTCCGGCATCGCTTAATTTGAGACTGGACCGCTGGTTTTGGAAGTCATCACTTTCGACATTTACACTGCAGTGTTGGAAACGTTTCAACAACTCATAAACTCTTCTGCAGATGATAGAATATTCCCCATAAACTTTCTTCAACTTTGCTTATGTCTCACCACAGATATCGCCAAGCTTTTGGAAAAATTTGATACAGATTCTCTGCTCAGCTTACTTTGACATAAAAAGTACTAGGCAAACATATTTTTTTCAAAGTTCTACTGTACATAAGTGGTGGGAGCAACTCCATTGTAATTATCGGTACGTGAGTGGAAGGTTCATTCAGTATTTGCCAAGCAGCTTCATTCTGCGTGTTTTAGCCGGTCTTTTTTATTACACCTATATGGATTTATCAACAGAATTGTGGTTTTCTATCAACTTTTGGATTAACTTCGTCAACTGGTCCACTATCTGACTAATCGTGTAGATGAGTGAAAACGATGTCTCATAAGCAGACTTTTACTCAACAATTGCAGATCTAAGTGAAAATTTGGACTAAATCAGTTAAAGGGAAGAAGTACAGTAGAACCTCGATTATCCGAACTAAATGGACCTCGGACAATCGAAAACTCAGTTAATAGAGATTAAATTATGACTTCTTTTTTTGGAAAAGATTTTTTTAAATCGTTTATTTGAAATTATAAACACAAATCCGTAAATACTACCAGATATTAACATTTTACCAAACATTTTTATTACTTATCAAACTTCCTACATGTATTTTTTGAAACAGTTTTGATAAGAGGATTCGCGAATGTTGATGATTTTTGCTGCTTTCTTTGCATATTCCTAATGATTTTTTTAAAGAATGCTCCCAAAAGCATAATTTCTTCTGTTCAACACCGCGAGACTTTTCGACACATTTACAGTACTATTTTTTCATGAAAAGGTATGGAATTTGCTTTCATCAACTTTAAAATACTTAAGAATGGTGGTAATTAAGTGTGCTTGTGAGTGTTTTAGTTTATTTCCCTCTAATTAATATTCCATGTTACAAAAGATTACCCCCCCCCCCAGAAAATGAAAATGACCTTTCGTGTGACTTCGCAAGGTGAGAATTGGTTCCAATGCCAATTTCAACCCTTTTCTGAAAAATTCATTGATTTCATAAAACAGTGAAAAACACAGTTCGATTTTCTCGCATGATAAGGGCCCTTATTATCGAGGCTCGAATCTAATATTTTTTTTTCAAAATGCATGCTTAACTCACTTTGCAACGAAGCTAAACACAAAAAACTTCATACTGTAGAAGTATACGAGAAGATAAAACTCTAAATCCATCCTTAAATCATAATTAGAGAAACTAATTATGATTTCTAGAGACATAATAATATCAAATATAGGCATAATATCAAATCCTTTTTAAAACAACGACCTACACTTTTTCTCTCCAAGGCTCTATTTACGGAATAACTTCATGCATTTAATGCAACTTGAACTAGAAATGCATTTTCATTTTTATTCAGAATAGAGGTATCAGAAAGATTCAAAGCATTTCATGGACACGTTGGGTGATAAATCATTAAAATTTATTCCCTCATCAAAAATGCGAATGTTATGCAATGCAAGCATTCTCTGCTAAAAATCTAAGCATTATTTGAATTTCGATTAAAGTTTGCCCGATTTTGATTCCGAATTCCAAAATACCTACGCGAGTAAACACTGTTCTACAAATATTTGTTGCATAGTGCTTGGAAAAATATTTATTTATATGATGGAAACAAGTGTTTACTTTTTGGAAGAATTTTTCTAAGGAATTCGCTTGTATCTATAAATTTTTATGCATTAAATCAGAACAATTTTCTGTATAATGCGTAACATAATTTTTCGAATGTATTTAAAGTAGTACTGAACAAAAATATTTATGGGATATAGGACCGTTTCTATTATTTTTGATGTATTTTATTCCGAGTAAAAGCTATTTATTGACAAATACAATACTAAACTTTGCTTTGTAATGATGTTTGAAATCTTCGTCGCTAAAAATATGGGCAAAAAGTCTGCAATTATAAATAAAGATGTCGATATTGCTATTTGCGTATACAAACCACGTATATTACGGTTATTTGATCCAACAGAACAAGGCAAGGTGAGTGCAAAATAGAGGTTGGGTTCCAAAAATTAAAATCTAAAACACTTTTATAATTTTTATTCTTAAGAGAATATCTGCTCAATCCCACCCAAATATGTAGTCAAGAATAATCTTGATTTTAGATGCGGCCGACGTGCACGGGTGTACGGATTTCTTGAACTCGACGGTTCTTCATCTCCGGATATTGCGATTGCTGTATGAAAGTGGCATGGCAAATATGTTTACTTCATTAACTCGGAAGAGCCATTTAATTTTAGACTATAGTCAATTGTGTGATATTAGAAATGATAATTATAGTGACGAAAATATGAAAAAGGAAGATTATTTATGGAATAAGAATTTGGATCATTTACGTGATATGTACTCATCATGTCGCCATCGTTCTGGAGCACGATGTGGGAAGGGAAGGATTCATGGGATGGTTAATCTGTTATCAGTCTTCTAGATATTCGTTTATTCTTGGGGTCTTTGGTATCATATGGCACTATTTCAATAACGGATTTATTGCCATTCTTGTCTAGTTTTTCAAATAACTTTAAGTACAAGGACATAAAGTGGTATTAATGTTACAATACTTTTGCTTTCGCGTTGGAAGCTATCCTAAAGAGTATCCGGACATCTTAAATCTCTACAATCTAAAATACAGACATGACTGAAAACCTGACATGATCTAGGGATGCGAATTCTGTTCCATTCGTTCAACAGTTTGGTTATATTAAAGTCCCGTTTAGAAGCAACACGAGGTTGCTATTTTGGGTCGGACCTCGTAAGTTTGAAACTCGGTCAGATGACGAGGATGACACCTGAGAGGGCACTCCCTTATCCACACCAACGGGATGACGTTTAATTATCACCCTACGTATGATTTAACGTGCAACAGGTCCAATATCAGCAGAATCCGGTTTCGAACCTGGAACCTTCTAGCCCAAAAGCCGAGATCTTACCACTAGGCCACCGTGGCCTTACGTTCAACCGAATCAGAATTATTGAATTAATTATTTCGCGATCCTTCTCTGTGAGCTCATAGTCTTTTGTCACCTATGGCGGTACCCTATTAGTACAATATTCCTTACATTGCTCACATGATATCTTTACGAGGTTGTGCGGCATTCATAATATCGTACCATCATCGTGTAGATATCGTCTCCTCCACTAATGACCAGTAACTGCGGCAGCTAAGAGTTTTTACTAATCAGAGATAAAGGATTGACAGACTTTATCGTTTTCAAACGCTTTTAATCTTTTGTGATTACTTTTTACAAAAAAAATGAATTTCCTTAATCTACATATCAATCTTTGAGTAAAATTGTAATTTGTCAAAAATTATTTAAGCCATTGTTCGAATGACTTAGCGATTAAAACTATTAAGTAGTAATATTTAATAAAAAATGGTATTTAATTAATCCAAATTTAGTGTTTGAATTTAGACTTTGATTTGTTGGAATTGCAACCATATCGGGATTCTGGATTGTTAGGGATTTCGGCTATCGAGATGACCACCCATATCCATCCGAAAGCTTCTAGGCATGGAACGAGCAATTTTGAACCATGTTCCAATGAAGAAATCGGCACGAGAAACATTACAGGAATAATCAACACTAATCATTAGTTTTTTGTTGCATTTATTTGTTGCGTGAGTGTTCGCTTTGGAAGCCAAGCGAAGAATAGAAGGAATGGACCTAATGTTTGGTATAATGGTCCTATGGTTCAAGGTTTCCACTAAAAACTTCCATATCCCATCAAAGTCAGAAAGAATAAGCAATTAATTTTGAAACAAAATAACTAGTGGAGAAAGAAAAATAACATTATATATCAATTTCAGGGAATGCCTTTTTCCGTAATATTTTTACACGTTTTTCTTAACTAAACGCTTAAACTTGCTTTCAACAATATCCGCGCTTAAAATTTACAAATTATTTCACGAAAATTGAACATTCATCGATTACAGTTCCTTTCCATATATTTCGTAGAAAAATCTCTTTATTCTTCACCCTCTTTGGTGAGAACTGATCAGCTGCTCAATGTCTGGCGGACGTTTTTGTTGCTTTCTTCCGCCGTTCGTGGAATTCGAAAGCAACATTTCTTAAAATTTCTATCCATTTTCATCTCCTTTTTCTATCACTGAAAAATGCCAATAGTAAACATTTTAAGTTCGGCATGATTGGCAACATTCTTTGAATTGCAACATTCAGACAGTTTAGGAATTTGTTACTGATTTTCTGCAATATTTAATGCCATGGATGTAAAATGATGGTTAACCAGACCCTACAATGTCGTAAATTCTGCAGTGTCCATTCATTTTGAAAGATAATTCAAGCTTAAAAGAAATATGATATAAAAATAAACTTAAATGTAACCCACTATGGAGAAATTTGTATTCATTTTTATAAAGAGAATCATGTAATCTGAAATTAACAATTTTTGTTAATAAATATAAAATGAAAAAGATTTACACTTAGAGAAAAAAGTTAGGAGAAAACCATTTTAAAGGAGAATCAAGCCTCTAGTCCGGAATAGTAGAAGTTTTAGGTTTGATTCGCCTGCAGTAATATTATTTTCAAAAATAAACATTTAATTATAGCAATTATAACGCGCGCACAAAATGAATTTAATATCTCCGGCAACCCGAGTGTGTATAAATGCAGGAGCTCAAACAATGAAAAGTATTGTAGTAAAATGCACAAAAAATATTTTTAAAATGTATTAAAAGAAAGAAAAAACTGCACGAAAATAAAACTTATATTACTGTAAACTAATTTAAAAAAAATTAACTAGTGTAAAAATACTTTTTGTGCAAAAATAAACTCAGTACTCATTGAAGTTTTAAGCTAGTTGTTTAATTAAAAATCCAATTAAAATCTTGGAAAAGGCCTTTTTTACTGCCCACCTACTGCCCAAGAAGTGCTAAATTTGGCAGCTCTAGGTTCAATGTCGTAGAGCGTTTTGAACGCTTTTAGCATCAGGCATGTCTGCTGACACATCAAGAAATTTATTGATAGTATCTAGCTTATAAACATTATCATGCTAAAATAAATTCAGCATTTTGAAGGAATTTCCTTTTTTATAAACAATGCAGTGTGGTCATACATTATTGAACCCATTTTCAAAAATTAATAAAAAAAAAAAACCCTAGAATGTAGCAACTTCATTTCTTTCAAATGAGAGGGTTGCTCAAAAAGTTTTTTTCAGATAGGTAACGAACCGCTGAGCCGTACTAAATCTGCTCAGTCTAATGCAAGTGTCAAAATGGCTATCGTGTAGCAGAAGGCACGTTTCTCGTTCCACGAAAGCAAATAAATTGTAACTGTTCAAAGAATTATTCGGTTAGAGTATCGAAATTGTCTGTACTCAAGTAAGAATTCCATTAAGCGTTGGTATGAACAATTAAGGAGTGAAATTATCCCTCTCTGATGCACGTTGCCTGTTCCCTTTAATTTCTCATACCAACGCTTGATGAAGTTCAAACTTGGAGACTGATAATTTCGATACACTAATCGAGTAATTCCTTGAACTGTTACAATTGATTTGCTTTCGTGGAACCAGAGACGTGCCTTGCATGGTAGGCTTCTTGACACATGCGGTGGATTGCGAAGATTTAGTACGCCGTAACGGCGCGTTAAACTATTTGAAATAAACCCTTTTTGAGCTAACTACTCTCTCTTTTGGAAAAAACGAAATCGCTACATTATAGGTTTTTTTTAAAAATTGATTTTTGAAATGGATCCAATAATTTATGACCACCCAGTACATTAAGGAATTTCAATTTCTGTTATTTCAATGTTCGTAATTTGAAGTCTTCTTTAGTCGGATTATAATATGCAGATTGTCCCAAGATTATAATTTTATAATTTTTTTTTCCTGCAAGCTTACAAATATAATTTAAAGCATCTCACAGAAGTCGATTGTCTTCTTTAAGACACTCGACGTGAGCTCACCGAGTCGTATGTTAAATGTCTAATCTGTAGTGCGTCTCTCCCTTTTTGACTGAACTTTTTCAAAAAAGTTTGAAACTTTTACATCCAAGATTTTATCAACTTCACATTGATGGTTTTTCCTGTAGGGAATTCGAAAGTAGCATTGGACCATGTTTGATGATTTCGTCTCAGCTAGCCGAACGACTCGCTGTGCCTTGACATGTGGAGAAGCCATGATATCAGATGAAACAACATAAACTCCTCTAACGACAAACTTGGGTATTAATTGGCGAAAAATCCAGGTAAGGACAGGTTGTCGGTTTGTTCAAATCATCTGCTGTATTACTTTAGATTCTGATTGTGTTTGAATTAAGATATAAAAAAAATTTCAAGATTTTTTTAGCTAAACGCAAACAATCTTAAATAACGTGTTTTTTCCTGTCTCCCATTTTTTTAGAGAGAATCCTTATAGGAAGTTTACATAATTCACACGACTCGACTTCGGGAAAATGTCTGCAGATCTTCTTCAATCATGGTCCATGAAGCCAAAACCACTCCCAGTTTAAACATTTATGAGTATAGCTCTTTTTATGTTTTGTCTTGGGAACATAATAAATAGAGTAATTTTGATTGAAACTGAACCAGCGAAAGATATGTCGTAGAGAAAAGGAAAATCTCAGCCGAGTTCGAGGATGGAATGTCCAGATCAAAGGGAGTGGAAATGATGGGAGGTTGACATTTTTATCTCAACATAACTCGCGTACAATTGAAGATAGAAAGATAATTCAAATTAGGCGAATTGCATACAGGCTTGTGTTTCATTTAGCATAATAAAGATTAGTATCGCAAGTTTTTTTGTTAAACCTAAAAATAATATTATACTGGGGTCACCTGTGCAAAAAGCAACAGAAACACCTTTACTTAACAGAAATGTAAGATATTTTTTGATATATTTTAACGAAGTAAATTTCCAAGACCAGTACTAAACAAAGCTTTGTCTTTATTTATCAGTCAATAAGTTTTCCATGGAATCAAGTACAAAGAAAAGGTATGAACTGACAGACAGAGGGATATCTCACGAAATAAGTTTACTTAGTATTATTTTAAAGACATTCGGAAAGGCCCTACAGCCATTATAGAGAAAATTCTCCGGATTTTATGCTTAAAAATTTGTGGATTCAAAGAAATATCTTACGAAAGAATCTTTCAGAAGCAAGAATTTATTCCCATCATATAAACCAATATTTTTCCAACTGCTATACAACAAATATTTGTAGAGCAGTGTTTACTTTCGTAGGTATTTAGGAATTCGGAATTAAAATCCAGCAAACTTGAATGGAAATTTAAATAATGTGGAGATTTTTTAGAGAAAAATGCAAGTATTACATAGCATTTCCATTTTTCATGAGAGAAAAGATTTTAATGATTTATCTCCCAACATGCCCATGTAATGCTTTAGATCTTTCGGATATCTCTATTCAGAATAAAAATGAAATGAAAATGCATTTTTAAGTGCAGGTTGCATTAAAAGCTTGAAGTTATTCCGTAAATATAGTCTTGAGAAAGAGAGAAAAAAGTGTAGGTCTGTAAGTAAAGTGTAAAGTGTTTGAAAAGGATTTGGATATTTGTTTTTTGAGCTTATTATTTTTCCCCAGCAAGTGCAATAGCTATCATGTCTTAATAATGTCTTTTTTAATTAGGACAATGTTTCTCTAATTTCATCTTCCATTTATTTAAGGTAAGTATAGTTACTAATTTGACAAACATGAAATTATATATTCATTAAACCTTCTAAAATGCGATTAAAATGTAATATATTTACAGGTAAAAAATGTTTTATTCGGTTTATAGATAATGTCTATGAAAATAATAATTTAATTAAGTATAAGCTCAAGTAACCTCATAATTTTAGCAGCATATACGGAGTGGTTAGAATGAAACTCTCCGTATTTTAAATAGTATAGAATAGATGGCCTTGCTAGCCTGGTGGTAAGTTCTCGACTTCGTGACTGCACGGTTCCATGCTTGACATTTGATTACAGGAAAGATCTGTCTTGTATGTAGGCCGGGACAAATTTAATATAATGTCGGAACTCAGTTGTGCTCCTGTTAGTGTGGTGTGGAAGTTTCTAGAGTGGGGTC
>BGPR01001429.1:60929-88431 GCA_013235015.1 Araneus ventricosus
TCTTTTCTATAATCCTGTCGATCTATAGGTAGAATATCTATAGTTCTATGATGATCTGTCAATAGTTTTTTTTATAATACTGTCGATCTATAGGTAGAATATCCATAGTTCTATGATCAGCTGTCTGTAGTTCTTTCCTATAATCCTGTCTTTCTGTAGGAAGAGGCCCAAAATGAATATACGATTTTCTTCACTGTACTACGAAGCTACTACGTCTTGGCATATGAGGCAAACTAAGATAAACCTCATGCAAGAATGGTTGAAAAGAGTTGCTTCTAATACACTCTCCAGGCAGAAAATTCCCAAGATGATAAAATTTATGCATCATAATGGTTCATCTCTTCCTGCCGACGTTTCAGCAATTCTCCTTCTCTTCGACAATAATATGGAGAAAATCTACTCCTCCATCACCAGATCATCCGAGTCTAACGGAAAGGGCACTTGGATCCTCGAAATTAAACCTTTAGTGCTTCCTGCGAAACAGGAATGTTCCCCCTTCTTCAAAACGCTTTTATGAACTATTCTCAAACAAAAAAAATCGTTTATGGGCATCTTGAAATTTATTTACATGCCTTTCCATCTGTTTTGTATATGTATATAGGATTCTGTAACGTTCAAATGTGTGTAAGTAAGCTTCTACGTGTTCCTTTTTATATTTGTACTTTTTTTAATTGATTTTTTTCCTTCTCTTTTTGCCAGATATTATCTAATATTTTCCTTTTTTTCTTGAAAAATAAAAAGACGCTCCATACCAATCCAACTGCTTAAAGAATCGGCCATTCCAAGTGCAGGGATATGGAGTGGTGTTCTATACTACGAAGCTGAATACGTTACGCCCTTAATGTGCATGAAAATATCGAAAATGTCGAGAGGAGAACAATCCTGATGCTTAAATTTCTTATGAGCTATCAAGAAAACTTAAGAAGAATCTTTCAATAACTCACTACAACTTTCAGCAAACGTATATATCATGAAAAATGGTTCACTTTAAAGCAAATCCGGACAATTTTTCTCCAAATTAGAAAAATCGAAGCCATATTTAAACCGATTCAACATTAATGATCCTTTTTGTTGAGCTAACTATTGTTCTCCCTAAACATTTCGAGTTGTATTACCATCATTAATGAAGTTTCATGATGTGGGAATAAGAAAAGAAAAGTCATTATGGTGATTAATGGGACTAAGTTGATCAGGAAATACATCAATATTAAATGTTATCAGTTTTGGTCTCCCCATTGGGGTAACCAAGGAATCGTTATTCATCTGGATTAATCATTTCCGTTGCTGAGTAAAAGCGATTAATTCTTTATAAAAAGCTATTAATTATATCTAAAATAGATTAAGCAGTTGCAAATTTAATTTATGGAAAAAAACAAACTTTTTTCAAAAAGGAGAATTTTCGGTAATTCGATTTCGGTAATTGTGATGTACAACTGGATAAGTAGAGAGTATGAAATTGTATTTTAGAAAATATTCTTTTGTCGTTTGAGTTAAATGGGTATTTTAGCATGATAATGTTTATAGATTGGATACTATCTGTAAATTGCGTGATGAATCGTGTAACATGCACGATAAAAATCTTTCAAATCGATTTACAAGGCAGATTGTTGGACCTAGAGCTACCAAATTTGGCAGGAAGTTACTTCTTGGGTAATATATTCTAATTAAGAAATAACTTTTCGCAATTTTAATTAGATTTTTAATTAATTAAAATTCATCGAAATTTTAACGGTTTTCCTCACTAGCTTCAGAGCGTATTATTGCATAAAATGCATTTTTTACACCACTTTAGAATTTAAAAAATTACCTTTTCAATGATACGAATTTTATTTCCTTGAATTTTTTTCTAATTCTAATAATTTTTTCAAAATAAATTTGCATATATATTACAGCAATACGTTTCATTGTTTTAGTTACTGCGTTTATACTGTGATGTATTTCAGCATAGTATGAAGAATCGTGGAGCCTTCTTTTATCAAAAATAATATATTTATTGGACGTCTACCACAGCACAAACATGTAAAACAAACACATACACTTACATCACAAACGTTACATCACTGACTGACATCGAATGCCAAGTTCAATTTATTATTCTTTTGCGTTGCTAGGCAACGTTAGCAAAAGACAATACATCATTGCCAAACTATTTTTATAACCTTTAGAAAAGAATTAATGCCAAACGATATATTTAATTAATTTCTTTTTCAGCCAATCGATATTTTAAAATTAATTTCTTTTATGACCAAACGATTTTTTTAAATCTAATTAATTACTTTTCTTCAAATATTTTAATAATAATATTACAAAATATATTTTTTACAAATATATATTTTTGCTCGCTACTAATGTTACAATACACACACGCGTTACGAAGATATTAAATACATTTTTATTTTGGGCGTAATCGTTGCTATATAATTAAGAGTAAATTTTTAAAAATAATATAAAGTTTGACGAACTAAGCCTGCAGCATTATCACGCTATTTCGGAGTAATCGTTAGAATCTCTTTTAAATTCGTTTTATTTATTTTAGAATGAGATTGTTTGGCTATAATGATCTGATCGATTTAGTACATAAAAATACTAGCAAAGCATCAGGCTTTGCCCGGTATTTTTCTAATCAAGACCTTATGAGTGAGAGTAAAGGAACAATATTATATGAAGAGCTATATTAGCTTTATTAATATTATTTTGTGGATGGAATATTGTTCAAATTTTATTAAAATAATTTACAATTAACCTTAATTTTTAACCCTACAGTTCAGGATGACCGAAAAGTATCTTTACACTTTAAAAAAAATATTAAAAAGAACTAGCAAAGATATGCGGTCTGATTTTTAAAATTAAATAAATAAAAAGTTTTTTTTAATGAAATGAACACTAAAAGGCATCAGGTCATTGATATTGTTTCAATATGGCTTCTCCGTAGGAAACGGCTCAAGTTGTTGCGTGAATTATCGAATTTAAATTTGAAACTCAGATACGCGAGCTTAAATTTCGGACCATAAACAATCGAAATCCACCTTCAAGCCCGACACATAATTAAGTCGAAGCGCAGCGGACATCGAGACTGTCGATTCTCCGATGCTTCATTGCACCTCTTGCCGACTCGATGTGTTGCGTGCGCAAATGATGTGCAATTCTAAACATTAAAAAAAATCTTTGATTCTTTTTTCATTGAATACAAAAAACGTAAGGGAATATCACTACCTATTATTTATTTAATAATTTTTTAAAGAATAATTTATTTTTATAGATTTAGACTACCGAGAGGCATGCGTATCAAAATCTCTTCAGGATGAAGCCTGTCAACCATACTTCATTGTAATCGGTCCGTTTGTTTAATGTTTTCCAATAACTCACCTCCATTCAACACAGGCAGGATTCATTTAGCTTTATATTATTTTCAATTGAAGAATGAGAAACATGTATGCGAAGATTCATCAGAATTTCTCCGGGTGTTCTGAGCACACTTCCCAAGTCATCTTAATTGGTAATTTTCACACATATGGGTTGATTAGAGAAGATTTATCTCTATTTTATTTTCAGTTTGAGAGTTTGAAACATACCAACCAAATTTAATGCTAACCATTAAATTGTGGTTAACGGTTAGCATTAAATTTGGTTAGTTAAATGTTTAAAAACTTTAAATTTAGTGCGTTAAATGTTTCCTTTATTTCAACAGCACACCGTCACCCTATCGAGAAAGGGGTGGGTTAGGGTTTTGTTTAACCCTCAAATACTTCTAATCGACTACTAAGTAACCTGTGGATGGCACATCCCTACACGCCATGGTGGTGGGTAATGTGTTACCTTTCTAGATATTATACCTCTACGCAGAGTTTACAAATCTTGTTTGAAATGCTTTGCATCCATGCTCAATATGCTCACATTTTAATTTTTTTTTTGATTCCTCAAAAAGTTTAATTAAATTTTTTACTTTCTCGTATACGAAGTACACAAAGAGAAAGTATTATAATTGTCAAAAAATTCAAACTCGAGATTTTGGCGAATCTCCACGTTTTAGACCTCCCTGAGTCCGAAAAACACAATTTTGGAATTATGTCTGTCTGTCTGTGAACACGATAACTCGAAAACTATTACATCTAGGGTGATGAAATTTGGTATGTTATCTTTACACATAATTTGTAGGTTTCTATCAAATTGTGGACAAATTCCGCCCACGGGAAGTCTGTCTGTCCGTCTGTCCGTGTTCAGGTAAACACGTTAACTCAAAAACTTAAATAGCTAGATGGATAAAATTTGGTACACAGTTTTATCATGAGGAATGTGAGGTCCGTATAAAATTTTGGGCCAGATCCGTCAAAGGGTTGATTGTCTGTCTGTCTGTATAATCGCATACTTGTTAATACGATAACTTCTTAATCTTGTTCCTTAAACAAATAAAACTTGATATATGATATTCTTATCTTAATTGTAGATCTATACCCAATTTTCTTTGCAATTGGTTGGAAAAAAGCTCTTCAAATTGCATTATTGCGTAATGGAGAGTGAAACTTCCGTTTCTCTCCCAGCCTTTCGCCTTTGGCGCCTCGTGGTGTTCTTGCCTAGAGCAGATTCGATACGAGAAAGTTTAGGGTAGGCCACTCCCGCTGTTTTGGGAAACACTGCTGAAATTTTATGTATCATCTTCCTTTTGTATGGGTAAAAGCATACATCTAATAAATCGCGACTCACATACATGAATTTCTCTCTTGATAGAGAAGGGTTACCCAAACTTTTTCCCCCTCGCGTACCCTTTGATTAATCTTTTTTCATTTTCGCGTACCCCCTACTGTCATATCCCCCCTCCAACCATCCGTCTATGCAAAAAAGTTTTTTATCAATAATGTTACGGGCTTAGGTAGGCTTAAGAGTCAAATTACTGTAATTTATAATACTTGCAGGACTGATTTTTCATTTTACATTTTATTTCATAACAGATGAAATAAGTAATGTAATAATTTCGCGATAACTCATAAGGATATCTAAAAATTGCACTTCTTTTTGCTTTCGTTTTTCCTACTTTGAAAGTAGGTTTAGAACTTGCACAAATTTCACTTTTACTTTTTACATGAGCTTGGGAAAACAAAAGATTTTGCACGAACTTAGGGAAAAAAAAATTTTGTAATATTTTTAATCGCTTATGTTTTCTTGTGTCCGCCATTACCGACTTTGAGTTCGCGTATCCCCAACTGGTCCTTCGCATACCAGGTACAGGTTGGGGACCTCTGTAGATAGAGGTATAGATACGTTTATTTAAGTCAATATATTTGCCTTTCCACATCTCTGGAGCTTTGTTTTGAAAAAATGTTTAAAAACTGTACATCACTTTAGTAGCTAATGGGTAAAAATTTTGTTGATGAAAGTTTTTTTAGCCGTGGAACGTACAAAAGATATATACAGTATTTCTAAAACATTAATCCATTCCACTCTTTTTTATCTGGTTCATATAATTAGAAACCTGTTATACTCAGTTTTGGGATTTAACTCATATTTCTAGACTTAATATTTAAGTAGTTAAAACAGTGAGCCTTATTCAGTCTCCCTGCCTGCTACATATAGAAACATTACATAAATTCTAGATCAAAAAATTCATTCTATTATTCGTGTACAGTAATACCCCGACTTACGCGGACTCGGTTCCTTAATTTAACTTTCCGTTTCGAATGTTTCCCATTTTAGAATATGATACAAATGAAAAATTCAGAAGTGAAAACAAATAACAGAAACAAAATGACTATTTGTTCATTATTTTTCAAAAATGAACAGTAAACGAGGCAAAACCTGATCAAGTCATTCAAGTAATAGAAGAAGTTGTCAACTTTGACGGACAATTACATTTCAAAGTTGATACAAATGATGTCAATGAGCTCGTATAGCAAAAGGTTCACAGTTGATAAACTTATAGAGATTTGTGAGCTAAGCGCTGCTGTAGAATCCGATACCTTAGAACCAGATCCACCGGAAAAGCAAATGAAAGCGAAAAGTATGACAGAAAGTCTCGGCTCAATTGCAAAAGGGTTAGCAATTTTGGAGACAATAGATCCGAATGAATAACGTGTTCTAGATATAGTCCATCAGAAAAGCATAGAGACACTTCTTAAAGATCGCAGACTGTTTAAAAAATATTTACCAAACAGCCGACCCAGCTTTCCCAAAGGGTGTGAAGCTTCATAAGATTTTTTTTATGACGGCAAACCGTCCAATGCTATCAAAATTTTGAAATATATTTAAAAGCCCATAAATTCTAAATACCATTTGTTTAAGTAAATAATATGTGCTGAAATATATGAGCATAAAAAATCAATAAAAAAATATCGCAACTAGAACAGAGAACAACAATTTCGATAAGAAATGATTGTTTTTTGTTGGCAGTCTATAAATATTAACTGTCATTTTTTAAAGATGGTATTTAATCCATTCATAGATTTATTATTTTACATTATGGAATTTTATTTTTGTTTGATCATTCTTTTATAACTACATCCATTCGTATTTATATTCGAATATAACCATTTTTTTAAACGATAGAAATTTTTGGTTTCCATGTGGTGACAATTAATTTTGGAAAAACAAGCAACGTTTGGATACTTTTTTGGCGGATTGTGCAAGGTAAGGAATAAAAAAATATTAGCATGAGAAAAAAATTGGAGCGAAAATAAAATTAGCATAATTGAGAAGCTAATTTTTTAAATTTTAAAGTATAAAAAAATGTTTTTTTGCGATAATTTGTTCCGAAGTTATTTAGGAAGAACGTTACCAATTTGATTAATGTTTAATTAATTAAAAATCTAATTAAAATTTCAAAACACCTTTCCTTAACAGTGAGCCCATATTATTCAAGAAGTGACTACCTGCCGAATCTGATAGCTCTAGGTTGAAAGGTTTACTTTACAGAGTGTTGCATTCTTTGCTTTACGCATTGTGTTGCTGTCTGTTTGTACGTTTTTTGTATCACGCTATTTACAGAAAGTATGCCAGTCTAAAAACACACACGCATAATCATGTTAACCCTTTCAGGTTCAATACATGTTTCGCTTTGAAAGTTACTAAATTTATTTCAAAAATGAGTATCAGACATGTAGCTGATCATTAATATGTAAAGGGAAAAAAGTCAGCATTTTTTATTTTCGAGAAATTTGTGGCTTTACAGTGAAACCAATGAAAGGTAACGGGATATTTTTCCTCCGAATAAGTTATCGTCTAAATGCAATTTAAATTATGATATGTTTAATTTATAAGTATACGTGAGTATTCAGGATATTCAAACTTCATAAAATTCAATATTACTTTCGAAGATTCAATTTTAAAAAATAGCAATTTATGCAAGAACCCTCATCGTTTTGTTTCTCTTAAAGATCAAAAGCAATTTAGCTCTTGCAATGCCGATATCTTTGTGAATGCTAACGGTACTGAACTGGAATTTTTATACAAGTTGGCCTATATATCTGGCTCTTAAGTTATGAAAGAAAAATTACGCTACGTTTTGCCCATGCGCAGTAAAAAAACGTTCAATGTGTGGTTTCACTGCGAAATCAATGAACGCGAAAAGGTTAAATAAAAGATTCAATCAATAGACAAATACCACTTTTAATGAATATAAGTTTGTTCCTGTAATTATCGACACAGTTCATTCATCTTACCATAACTTCAGATATAGTTTACCCTTTCTCCACCACAAATAATCAATAAACAAGATTCAATTTCTCTAAAAACCTTCACACAAATTGCCCGCCATTACGCGATTCACACAAAGGCGGCATGTCTGTTCATGTACTAATAAACTTGCAATGTCGGCCTCACAATATCCGAATGTAGATATCTGAAAATACCTATATCCGAATATAACTATAGTTATGTTTACCAATCCTAAAAAAATAAAAAAACTTGAAT
This sequence comes from Araneus ventricosus, assembly GCA_013235015.1. Lineage (NCBI taxonomy): Eukaryota > Metazoa > Arthropoda > Arachnida > Araneae > Araneidae > Araneus > Araneus ventricosus. The sequence goes on from BGPR01001429.1 coordinate 68,829, forward strand.
CAATAAACCCATACCACTTTTAATGGATATAAGTTCGTTCTGTCATTATCGACACAGTTCATTTATCTTACCATAACCACATCAGCACCCACAGAAATAGTTTACCCTTTCTCCACCACAAATCATCAATAAACCAGATTCAATTTGCCTAAAAGACTTCACACAAAGTGAACAAATCGAATGGAATATCAGTTACGACATGACAGGCGATAACACAATCTCCCGCCATTACGAGATTCACACAAAGGCGACATGTCCGTTCATGTATGAATAAACTTGCGATGTCGGCCGCACGATATCCGAATATAGCTATCTGGCTTCCGACTCCGCCGACCATGGCGGCAAATGAAGAAAACAGGCAAAAAAAGACAGAGGGACAAACAAAAAGCAAGAAGGCAACCCGGCATTGATGGATGCTTTTGGGTTTTCCTTTGGTAATATCACGAAACATTTTCTTTGCACTTTGTCTGTCTCCACTCGCCTGGCCATCATTAATCTTGTGGAACACGCACACACTGAGCACGTGTGTGCGGCGAATGAGGGATACTGAAACACGAAAATGTTTCTTTTCAGTAAATTTGGTAATTTTAGAACTTTTTTTAAGAACGGAAACCGGTAGTTAGCCATTCGTGATACTCTGTTAAGACGGTTGGACATTCATGATGAGGTATAGTTTGGAAACAAGTGAAAGATGGTATGCAAAGTCATCGTAAGATAAATGGAGTTTTGTTATGTATTAATTTGGAATTTTTCATCCATTCCTTATGATAAAAAGAGTAATACTTTCTAGGTAAGCAACTAAAACTCAGTTCATTTTTATTCTCGTGTACGAAATACATATGGAGAGAGATTTTCAATCGTTAAAAAAATTTCATCTCGAACTAATGTTGTATCTTCATAGTTTAGACCTCCCGAAATCCGAAACTTCATCAATTTGAATACTCCAAAACTTTTGAAATTCAAATATTCGAATACTCTAAAGCTTTTTGAAATTCGAATTTCTGAAGAAACTTGAATATTTGGAATTATGTTTGAGTGTCTCTGAACACAATAACTCAAAACTGTAACAAGTTATAAGGGTATGATTTGGTACGTGTTCTTTTCATCAAGTGAAAGATGGTATCAAAAGTCATCTTAAGATAAATGGGGTTTTGTTATGCATTATTTTTGAATTTTCCATCTATTCCTTTTGTTAAAATGAGTAATACTTTCTAGGTAGGCTACTAAAACTTAGTTCATTTTTACATTCTCGTGTACGAAATAAATATCGAGAGAGGTTTCTAATCGTTAAAAAGTTTGTATCTGCATGGTTTAGACCTCCCTGAATCCGAAAATTCATCAATTTGAATACTCCAAAACTTTTGAAATTCAAATAATCGAATTCTCTAAAGCTTTTTGGAATGCGAATTTCTGAAGAAACTTAAATATTTGGAAATATGTCTCTAAACACAATAACTCAAAAATGTAACAAGTTATAAGGACATGATTTGGTATGTGTTCTTTTCATCAAGTGAAAGATGGTATCAAAAGTCATCTTAAGATAAATGGAGTTTTGTTATGCATTATTTTTGAATTTTCAATCTATTCCTTTTGTTAAAATGAGTAATACTTTCTAGGTAGGCCAATAAAACTTAGCTCATTTTCACATTCTATTATACGAAATGCATAAGGAGAAAGATTTGTAATCTTTAAAAAATTCGATCTCGAAATGATGATGAATCTTCATGTTTTAGACCTCCCTGAGTTCGAAAACTCATAAATTTAAAAACTCCAAAATTTTTGAAGTTCAGATATTTGAATATTCTGAAACTTTTTGGAATTCGAATTTTTGAAAGATCTTGAATATTTTTGGAATTATGTCTGAGTGTATCTGAACACAAAAACTCAAAAACGTAGCCAGTAAAAAGAATATTATTTGGTATGTGGTCTTTTCACCGAAAGTAAGCCGAAACTCCATTTAACTACCTTATCCTACGAAAGGCAAAGCTCCGACAATTGCAGAACCACCTGGTGGTTTAAATTGCAAACTATGAAAACAGTTAATTCTGGTTTCGTGACAAAAAAGCAATCGGGTTTCATTCCCGTCATTTCTGCGCAAATGGATTCTATTTTCCTTTATTCGTTTGAGAATTACTGATTTTTAAAGTTTGAATTAAAAATTTTTCAGTTTCAGAAGTTTTAAAACTCTCTGTACTTTTGTAGTTCGAAATTATAGTCATAGAAATTTTGTGAAAACAGTGTTCTTAAGACATTTATCAGTCAAAACTTTTTTTGTGATTTTAATTGAACAAAATTTAATAAATTTGAGTCATTAATTAATGATAAATAATATAAAGGAATTTAAATAAAATTCTCTTTTAACTCTAAAGTCATTTCAAAACTAGCTGATCCCGAGCAAAGCATCTGCGCTCGGTTATACACATATCATGATTTTCCTGACGCTTCTAGAGCCAAACTAGCGATTCAGCGCTCCATGAAAATTTGCCAAGACCAAAAAGGCGCCAAGTGGTGTACGCATAACAGAAAAGTAGCCGATGTACAATGTTCACGATGATAAATTCGATGATGTTCACCTCAATTTGTGAATTGACACGATTTTATCTTCGCTGACTCGAACTATTTTGATGTTGATCTAAAAGTTCTCTGGCTCGCCTAAACCCATCTGCTTCATTTCTAACGGATCTCTTTTGAATAATTTCATCATATTTTAAGAAATATTGTGAAGTCCTTATCTTCTACCCATTTTTTCCGAGAAAAAGTTAGTTAACACCAGAAAGAATATAGTAACAGGTTATGACTACGAAGTTAGGCCTAACATGGAGGAGGTTACCGGTTTTGTTCTGTAAACAAACCGATCGTTGCCATCAGCAAAAGAGAAGCTCTTTTCTTTGCCACGTACCTTTAGTGTTTTATACATAGAGATTCATCTCCTTAAATTCTACTTGGTAGGTTTAAATATAGTCTCATATTTCACATAATAACGGCTTTTAGTATCATGGTGTGTGTTGGTGCTTTTGTGATTATGTGTTTTCGTTTTTAATTATATATACGTTTGCAAAAGTTTTATGATTTTGTGGATTCTCTGTGTTCAACTTTTTGTTTTCTAGTGCATTTTTTTTATTTACTCGTTGTGGCTTTTGTTCTTTGTGTGTTTGTTGTGTGTTTATAGCACTCTGTAAATGGAGTCTTCTCTGTAGTGTGCTTTTCTTTAAATAAATAAATAATTTCAAAAGTCATTTAAATAAGCCCCATTTAGCATGGCGATCCATAGTTTAAGAGATCGTGCTTTTAGTTTCAAAAACAGAGATTCAGGATATTTTACGAGCATGTCTAAGCGGTTTATAAGGTTATTTTCCTCATCTATTTCATTCAAATTGAGGTATTTCCGTTTAGTAAAACTTTGATATTTGCTTCTATCTAGCTTGTTTTTAAAAGTAAAGCATAAAACGTCTTAGCCGCTTAACCTAAAAGCCCGAGAATACCCGTGCATCGAATTAGAGCATTTTTAGTCTTAAAACTAAAATTTAATCATTAATTAGCTTTATAATTTGACATAAAATCTACATAGAATCTTTAAACATTTCAAGTATTGTATGCCTTCTGAGATGAATGAAAACAATAGCCAGTTTTCAAAACGGAAGGGAGCACCTTATTAGAGAGCAATGAAAATAATTCAGTTAAGGGGTTAATGTACCTGCTAAAAATTTGGAAAAAAATTTAAAATAATTTCTTTTTCATTTTAAATCACTTTGAGGAGTTTCAAATAAAATAAAATTTACTTTTTGCACTTGATTACTATTTTTCTTTCAATTTCGAGGAAAAAGTAAAATAATAATTTTTATGATGCGATGATCTTTCTTTTGTCAGTTTTTTTCCAGACTTTGCATGCTGTTATCAATGACATTTCTAGGATTATTAGTCACGATTCTTGAGAAAAAATGCAATTGCTTTTCCTTAAAAATTAAAATTTTCAAATTTTTTTCGTGTCTGACAAGCTTAGAATAGTTGAATATTCTATTACATGGGAATTTAAAAAAACGTTTTAAAGGAACCATTGAAAAGCATGAAAGGATAGTAAAAAAATATTAAGTGAAAGAAAGAGCTATATTTAGGCTAGTGATCATGGTTTGTCTTAAATAAACGGTCTGATTTTGAATGAGAAAATAAAACTTTTTTTTCTGTACACTTAAAAGGTATATATGAAATTACCTTTTTTTCGCATAATATTTTAAAAAGTGGTTAAGGAGCTATCAGAAGTATTGAAAAAATATTTTTAAAAAAAGACACAACGCACTTTTAGTTTTTATTATTTTTTTATTATTTAAAACTAATAAGTTTAGTTTCCTGACTTGAAAAGAACTGCAAAAATCTTGAAAATAAATGGTAATTTTTTTCTTAAAGTTGAAACGCTTAGCATTTTCAAGAATTAAAAATGCTTTTGGTATCAAACTTAATAGATGAACTTTGAGCTGAAGCTTCATTGTGTTAATTTTTATATTAGTTATGATGAGACCAGTTTCATTCGTTTGAAAGCTAAAACTGTCAACAATATGAACATCAGATTTTTTTCTTTCAGCCGAGGGAGGGAAATTTGCCATTCTTTACAAAGTTAATTTCTCACTTGAATAATTTTTCTCCAAAAAATCAGAGGAAATTACTAAAGAAGTCAAGGAAAAAGTTCTCACAAAGTTGTCACTGTGAGATCACATTTTGTGACGCCTCATTTTACATTACTTTTACCTTAATAAATTCATACTATATGTCATGACATAAAACCGCATTTAGGAAACTTAGCGATGGAAAGAAAAAAACACAGAACTTCTGAAATTAGCGATTTCTCATTTTAAAAAAATAGACGAACGAAACTGCATACCACCAGCAAAAAGATAAGTTATCAGAACTTTTCAGTTTCGTAAAGAAAATGCAATTATTTTTTAAATAAAAGATTAATGATGGCCAGGCGAACAAAATAATAGGCGAAAATACAATAATAAGTACTAGTTACGAAATTTCGTTGTTCTTTCATTCTAAATGTAGAGGTAAAAACCACAATGTTTTAATGTACACAATCGAGACGTAAAGAGAATCATAGAAAATGCGAGTAAGTTACGACTGTGGTTTAAAAAAATCCTGGGAAAAAATGAAAGTTAAAATATTTACCTTTCTAATTCAATCTATTAGTTATAATGGTTTGAAATTACCGGCATCATAGCAGTGCATTTTGAAGAATCGTTGCGAACAGGTACTAAAGAATGATGGAGAAAACAAAACAATAATTATTTTTTAAAAATTCAGTTATTCAGCCCGTTATTAATTAATAATTAAGATAAGTCTTTCAACATTGCTTTTAATCAAAGTTCATTTTCATTCAAATTTTGAAAGTTTAATAATTCAATCCATTATTTATAACAGTTTCTTCGACCGTTACTTATTTTCATCGAACGTTCGTTTTTATTTTTCGAAACTAACAGAAACACTTTTACTAGTGATGGCATTGTTACCTGTCTGCAACTTATAGATCATAACCTCCAACTGCGCAAATATATCATACTGCCAAGATAAAATTTCTACAAATCAAAATCTGCAACATAGTATCTTTAGGAATATACGCGATCAAAGTTCAATTTCTCTTCGCAGTATGCCATAACGTAATACAGGAAATTTTCATCTGCATAAAAGAAGAAGTAAAGCTAATATGCTGAATTATAAAGTATTAACCAAAATCAGAAGTTTCCGAGATAAAATGCTTGCATGTTATATGCTTGATGTATATCCATTTTTGAAGCAAAATTAAATAGTTTAGTATAATTTGACAGTCATGCAATGCACTCAGACACGCAAAATCTTATATTAATAACAAACATTTAATAGAAGTTGGTTAGGCGAGACTTTTTAATAACAGATATTAATAAATGCTAGTTAGGCGATCTGATTATTATATAATAATATACAGGGTGTCCCCAAAAAGTGGAACAAGCATTTATTTCCTTAAATCTTGCACCTAGACATATATAAGGGAAAGGAGGGTAAGAGTACGCACCTAGTGGATTTTTCGTTATAAAAATGAGAATTGAAGAGTCAGAGCCTCGAAAATATACTGAATCATAGTTTATTAGCTTAGGAAGAAGGGCACAAAAAATGAAAATTTTAGTTTAAAAAATATATATACTACGAAACGCAAGAAAAAAAAAATGCCAAATGCGTACTCTTACCCGACGTGGCGGGTAAGAGAACGCAGGACGTGAGGCCAAGATTACGCATCCTGACAATTTAGCAGTAGTCGCATACAAATGCTCCACTGCCTTCGTAACTGGAACATTCCTCATGCCACCACTTCTTACATAATCCATACTGGAACCAATCATCATCATATGTTTGTTCGCAGCCTAATCATATTGCTCCCTCAATATTTGGATTTCAATGGACTGGAAACTTTTTCTCCAGACAACAGCTCTTCAGATTATTATCCCAATCTCATTTTTTAATAATAATGATAAAATAAGATGCAAAGTTTTGTTGGAATGGCTGCTTCATATTACAGAACGGATAAGAGTACGCATATCTGGTATGTGCGTACTCTTAGCCGCCGATGTATTGCTTCTATAAATCGTCCATAGATGGCCGTAGAATTACACTAAAGTTAAATTCTAATGTGGCCACGTTGTTCGGAAGGGAACAAACCTCATAATAATATTTACTTTGAAAGAAAGCATTAGTCCTTTATTTACAAAAAAATTAAGATTTCTTCACAGAAAAATTACAAGCTAACATAACGAAATCATATATTACCTGATAAATGAAAGACAGCAAGGATGAAAATAATTATGGCGGTCACTTGAGATAGCTGAAAACACACATGTTGATATGATCACACTTGCTTCTGCTTGAACTGTTGCCAACAGGGAAAAAATCCCTGCGTACCCTTACCCTCCTTTCCCTTACTTCCAATTACAAAATTTCATCAAATTAGGTTGGAAGCTGTGTGAAGACACTTTGGCTTCTGTGGAAGTTGAATATAAAAATTTAAAAAATTAAATTTTTATACGTTTCCCTTAGAGCAAAAGTGTCAATAAGTGAAATGTTTCTCTTACCCTCATCTATGTATAAACTAAGTTTCACGATTCTATCTGCAAAACTTACATAGATATGTTAATTTTTAAATTTCAAGGGGCTGCTCTCAAATTTATATGGATATGTTTATTCCAGAAATGCAAATTTATTCAACATATAAAAACAGTGAAGTGCAAATATTTATCAAGTAGTGCATCATCCAATCATCATGGATTGAAATAAATTTGCCAATGGCGCATACTGTTACTCAGTTTCATTGGCAGATAGTTGCAACTATCGACTTGATAAAGAATGGAAGGACAACTTCAGAAAATAAAATTTAAAGTATAACAGGAAAATAGTATAATATTGAACAAGAATACTGAATTATTTGCTCTTAGCGTTGTGCGTATTATTAAGCTTCATATAAAAGCAGTAGCGACTCGTTCTTCAGGTCTGCAGAATTGCAGAACTCACTAACATTATTTTAAAAACTTGTATTCAGTTCTTATTCTTATTTTCTTACTTCTGCACTCTGAGAGTGCGATTATCAACCGAAATAAGATAAAAATGAAAATGAATGAAAAAGTAAGACAGACACAGGGTGGGGTCCATGGGAAGCCATGGTTCGCCTTCGCGTTCCTGATTTTTTTTCATTGGCTGATTTTAGATTTCGGATTCACTTTCATGTTGCCTCAATGGGAACTTGGATGGTTACTATATATTCGATTTTTGTTGTTCACTTACGGAAAAAAAGGATTGTAATTTTCCAAAATACAATTCAGATAATTACAACTACAAGTTTGGACTATTTGAAGGTAAAGCTATTTATGAAAAGTTTTATTTCACTGGTATTATAGTAATATTTTTATTGCACCGCTTGTTTCTGGGAAGTTGAACATCACTGCTGATATGTCACCGTGGATATTTTTTGAAAGTTCCCAAGATGAACCATTCTTGTAAATACTTCAATTAATGTATTATTTGACTATTTTTTAGATTTAACAAGAGTTAACAAATACATTGTTATTTCCTGATTTCGCCCTTTAGATTATGTTCTGAAATATGTGTATTATCCCTAAAATGTACATCGAAAGACTGGATCAAACAGCAGTGAGCAGTATGGAAAAGTGGTCTAAGTCAATAACTTTGTCTTCTTATATCTCTGTAAGTTTTGCAGTTAGAAGCCTGCAACGTTGTATGTGAATAGATGAATGTTAGAAAAACATTGTACTAATTGACATTTTTGCTCCACGGGGGTCGTATAAAAATTTAATTTTTGTAACTTTTTATTATCAATCCTCTTGGATATCAGAGTATTTTATACAAATTCTTGCCTTATTTCATGAAACTTTGTAATTGGAAGTATATGTCTAGGATCAATATTTAAGGAAATAAACACGTGTTCCACTTTTTTGGGACACCCTGTATATTAATAATGATTATTTAGTTGAAATTAGTAACAGGAAGTTAGGTGATATTAATAACATATATTATATAATTACAGAGAGTTTATGCATTCTGCATTCTCAAGTTATATAAACTGCATTATATTTAGCGAAATGCACGTTGATTTTTTTTATTGCAATGCTTCCCAAGAATATTATGTTTATTTTTTTCAATGTATAAAACTACCGTCAAACCTCGTAAATATATCGAACTTGAAGGTTTTTGCAATAGATTGAAATTTCGATACACATAAATACGTATTACAAATTTTTCATTATTTTCTTACTAAAAACAACTATGAATAGTTAATTTTTTTAAGGTTTAAGACCTAACAAAATTAAACTAAAATAGAAATTTATTTTTGAAAAATGTACGAATACTATGTAATTTGCAAATTTGTTTACAATGTACTAAAATTGTATATTCGCGTACGAAAAACGGAATTAAATTTTTATTTATTTTTGGATAGAGTAGTCTCTAATGTCTTTTTGAAGATAATCTTTTGCCAAAGAAGTTTCGAAATAAGGTTTACTTTTATTTTATTACCACTAAAATTCCTTTAGGACCGTTAGGCAGTCGTCGTGCAGTTTGGAATGCTTTCATTACTTGTTTTCTACATGGTTTTTCAATTAATTCATCCATCTTGATCAAAGCAGTCGTCAAATATGTTCTGATTTGTAAGATAATCAGCCAGATTTAATTTCTTACCCACGCTCTTAAAAATTGCTTGATTTTAATACTGTAATTTATACATTTTTTTTCTTTTCATGCACGAAATCCGTGGGTGCTTTTTTGACTGCAATAGGTATACATTATTTTTTATGTGAAAATCTTTGCTGGACATGTAGAAATCTTATTCAATATAAAGAAACTCTTTTTCTAATGAAAATCCGAAACGAAAACGTTCGGTACTTAGAAATTTTAAATCTATGAATGCTCGATCTATGGGGGTTCGACGGCGTATTTCTCAACTTGGATTTAATTATCCAATATCCAAGAGTGTTAAATTACTGATCTGTCCCAGGCATGTGGTAAGAATATCACACAGTTGGAAATTTATATCCCAAAACAGAATGATGCGCAAAAAGTGGACTAGAGATTTGACAGGACGTATTCAAAAACCGAAATAAAAAAATAATATAATATCTAAAATTTAGTTATCAGCACAAATGAAAAAAATATGTTAGGTTATTGTCTAATTAATGCTTTATCAGATTATCATGGTCGGATAACTGATGATCAGATATTCAAAATGATCAATGGGCGGTGGTTAATTTGAATATAAATATAACAAATATGTTTTCAATGTTTTTTCTTTTATCCTGCTATCGTCTCATTTGAGTAATCTTCGTCATTAATAAATATAATAAAAACAGTTAATAAAACGCACAGTTTTATTAGTCTACTAAAAAGCAGAAATTATTTTGATTTTCATTATTTTATACTTTTTAGTCTTTAACTTATAATTCAGTATTATTAAATATAAAGGAATATACGCGAAATAAATTTTCTCAATTTTACAACCAGGTGGCGCCACGCGTATGAAATTAAAATTTAACTAAAATAATCGATTATTTGATAATAAAGTTCTTAAAATATTAGAATAATGTATTGCCATCGAGAACACACAAATGTACAAAATTTCCAAACTCTAGGACGCGAGGAAGGGAATGTGAAATCGATTGCCAAATTCTATCTTTGAAAACATGAAACACGTGATGTTAAATAAATGTATTTAAAACGATAGATCATAAAAAAAATACGAAATACTACTTCTAAACTGCACTTAAAAACGACACTTTAGTAATTCTAAATTTAAAAACTGTTATCACACATGCATTTTAATTACATGCGCTTTATTAAGTTTTACTAGTAACCATTTCTAAACATCTACGTTGTTTAGTTATTATTATTTTTATTTTAAATTTTACTCTCAGGTATGTAATATGGTCTAGAGAAAAGCAATAAATGGACGGAATTTTTGCCTTGCCGGCTTTTAAAAAAATAAAAGTTTATTCCTTTCTTTATAAGAATGGGTAATTCTTTTTAAAACAAGTTTTGTATAAAAATATTTAACATTTATTTTTTTGTTTTTCGATAATAATGTGTAAAAATGACACCGGCAAAACTCATTTCACGGCTGTTTCTTCGCATTCCACCTATTCTTCTAAACCGAACAAGTCAAATACTCTTAGCAGAACAACCTCCTCTAATCTAAAGCGAGAAACTATTGTTAGAAACTCTAAACTTAAAATGAATGCCATAAGCTGCAGCTTACGTGCGATATCAGTAAATTCAGTTCAGGCTCATTAGTTTTGATTGCTTGCGCTCAAAACAACTCCAGTTAACTCAAGTTAGAGCAGATCTTTGGAGAATTACTCATTACTTCGCTTTATGCGAAAATCGCGCGCAGTAATTAATGTTAAGCAGCTCGAATATAGTTCGTTTCAACTTTAAACAAAGTAATTCATATGTTGGATAAAGTTTTATAGGAAGATCTTCGCAGCAAAAGTGTCTTTTCAAAGTTGACATGACATTCAGAGAGATAATTTTAACGTAAGAGCGAGAAATTTATTGGCAATCCTTAAATCTTCATTTGGGAATGATATCCAGGGATAAAGATTTTCATCAGAATTAAAAATTCGTAACATCAGTTATTTATTAAAAAGTTTTAAATTCATGCACAATAAGGGCGTATCGCTAACATAAACTTTGGAGTTTATTTAGCATCTTGCATTTGGTGTATGTATAGATAAAAAATATGTTTTTATTGTTTGATTTTTTTTTTATTTATCGCTTTAAATTTTCTTTGCAATATGCAGTAAATTCTAAATAATAAGTAGTAAATTGTTTGCAGTAGAACTTTTATTAAGGTTTATTGTGCCTTCTTGTTAGTTGCTATACAGTGGATTTTGGCTGATTAGAAGCTGACGTGACAGCAACAAGAATTCGATTTTTCCGAAAATTCAAATCAAGAAAATCTGGATCTAAGACAATAACACCAAGAGCTACACAGTGGATTCTGACTAATTAGAAGCTAAAGTGACTGTAATAAGAATTAGATTTATTTGGAAATTCGAATTAAGAGAAATGATAACACCCAGAGAAAACGAAAATTTTCAAAATAAAAGTAGTAGTAAGGATTTATTTTTAATTTTTAATAGTTTTATTTATACTTATAAAAGACAATGTTTGTGTGTGTGTGTGCATGTGTGTGTGTTTGTCTGCGATGTCCAAACGAATCTATCGCACTTACAGCCATGAAATTTGGCACACAGGTAGTCCTAATGGTGACTGAATGCACCTCGAAGCCGAAATTTTAAAATTTAATCTAGAACATTTTTTATTTAATGTTTTGTGTTGTTTTGGTTGATTTTTCGCACTAATTTATCAATAGAATGGTTTCGAATAATTGTACGATAAAAATAGATACACCATCGGAAAGAGCACGCAATTTCCGTTCTAATGAAGTTAGTTTTGAATTTTTAACGTAATTTACTGAATTTTGAGAATTTTTTAAAAAAATAGTCAGTTTTGCCATCAAGATGTTACTTTTGTTTTTAAATTTGTTGCATCCGACTTTCTAATAACACCATTATTTTCAATTTTTTTCAGCTTAAAACTAGAACGGTTCTGTCGGATTTAAAACAAGAACGGTTAAAATATCTTTTCCCGTTTTTTTTTTTAATTAATTTTTTTCTGGACGGTTGAGAGTTATTTTTCTTGATCGAGTTCCTCGTGCTTCGTACTTCTTTGGAATGTTCCTGGCAATTTTGATTGGCGGACGCGCAGGATACGTCATGACCTTCACCTGAATTAATTACTTCGATTATTATTTTCGGATTCGATTTTATATTTTGCTTGCTGTATAATAATCATTTTCACGTTCCAATCTTGTAATATTGTTTTGAATTAACGTACTCTGTACCGTAGCGCGAAAAAAAATAAGCAGAAAAATTAAATAATGTGTATCTTTTGTTCTGATTTTGTTTTCAAAACTTTTTCATGTCATTGTGGGCGGTTTTTTTTTCATTTTGTTAAAGTGCTGATTCCACAGGCAAAGCCGTGCGCGTAGTGCTAGTGATAAATAATACATAGTTAATAAAGAAACAGTAAGTAATTTTAATAAATAAAGTGATAATAATTAGAATTCCAAAACTTTATTGTTTTTAAAAAAGGGAAGTGATTATTTACAGGTACTGTACCTACGAACAAAACGTTATTTACAGATACTCTATCTACGGTTAAGACGTTATTTACTGGTAGAGATGGTACTGTACCATCTATAGGACTTTTTCTTTCTGGCTGTTTACTTTTTTTCTTCTGGAAGACGGTTCTTTTTGCACTTGAGATTGTGAAATTTAATGTCCTTTTGCGAGATTTTTCAGTATTTCTACACACATGCGATGCTTTAGGCTTCTATTATCTGTCTGCGGGTGCTGGCTTCCCTTGAATATGACTTAATTTGAAGGAGAAAATACGTTTTCTGATGCGTTCAGTGATGAAATTGCACCACATATTTCTAATCAAAAATCATATTTCGACTTTTCACGATCTCCTTAGCATAAAAGATTTCTTCTTCATTATCAAGGAATCTTAAACAAATGTCTGCGATTATAGGAGATATAATTTAATAGTTAAATAGTTTAAATCTGCTAATAACCCCATTGACAAACTGGGAATTTTCATAGAAAAAATGTTGAATTAACTGCCATTAAAACTTTTAACTAAACAGAGAGTAAATAAATAAATATAAAGACGAACTATCTCCTCTTGGCGTTGGCGTCAAGTCTAAATGACTCAGTCGATAAGGCACTAGCGTTCTGATCCGTAGATTATAGGTTTTGCAGATGTTATCGTTTTCTTCCTCTCGACTCCCCGGCAAATTTTTTCAAGAACTTGAATTTCGAATAATCTTTTGCAGAGCTTGTGTATTCAAAATTCGGTATTTTATTCGATTTTACTTCTTTTTCCAAACATAGTTCCTTATGAGATAAGTTTAAAATATCTCCCACTGTAACTTCCTTGCTCCCAATCTTAAAGCATTCTAAATCTTGAAGAAAACCTAAATAACTGTTTCATATGTCTTGCAGTTATTCCTACGGAAAAAAATTTAATCACAGAATGTAGAGTAATAATAAATAACGTTTTATCCATAACTAAAGTACCTATCCAAATATAAATATATTTATCATATAAATATACCTATTTAAATATAAATATTTATCGTAAGTACTATACCTGCAAATAACGTTTTTTCCGTAGGAACAGTTTCTGCAAATACGTTATATCCTTAAAAAATATTAATTTCAATAAATAAGAAAGTAATATTAATAAACAAACAGTATACAGCATTTTGAACTCAAACCCTTGATAAAATTTTAAAATAGGGTCAAACATGTTCAGACGTTTTTTAAGTGAACTTTTTTTTGTTTTTAATTAAATACAATTGTTTTTTTAATTATGTACATTGTATAGCAGTGAAGTCCCCTCGTGAATAATGACCCTCAAAAAATTATTCATTTACGAACACAGAGGACACAATGAACGAAGTATTTGAGTAATGCAAAACAAATCAGAAATAAAAACCATTTTACAATGTTAAGTTTTGACTTCGAATTAACCAAAATAAATTAGAATAACAGAACATATTTTAACATTCTGTTAACAGGAAATTCAAGGCAAAAAAAAATTAATTCGAAGAAGATATAGAATTAAAAACTTTCGAATTAACGAAGTGCCGTTGTAATTTGAACACATTATTTAATATCGTTTTCTCTTTGCGCTTGAATTATTCTTGTTTATTGCAATTTTAAAACAAATCTAATCTAAATCGTTCTGATGTTTTTTAAATCCCTACTTAATTTAATTAAATTATTTATTATATGAATTTGTCACTTTTTATGAGTTAGTTAATAAATATATATTTCATTGTGTTGGAAAAATCACTGTCTGAATGGACAAAGTACACAGTAGGATGTAGGGATAAATCCTTGCCTTCGCAATTTCACCTTGCTTTTACTGACTCAGAATTTTAAAGCGGGAACTTCAGAAGCGAATTACTACTATTTCCTTTTGCGGCAAAATACAGCCCCGAACCAAACAATGGACCAATTTTTGTATTCAAGATTTTTCACGAAACATATCACAGTTACCTCATATAAACTGACTCCATTAGCCAATACGGTTAGTAACTCTATTTTTTTGTTTTTAAATATGTAGGAAATAAAAGTACTCTATTTTTTATCATCGATGAAAGTACTTTTGAACCGGGGTAGAGTATAATAATCATATAAACACAAAATTTGGTGCGTACAAATAATTGTGGTGCAAAGATCATATGTCACTTTCCATACTTTTATCTCGCTGCCTTTTTTTCAGTTATTGTACACATTTCCATACTGGTTGACAGACTGACACATAGACATACATTCAAAAATATTATTTTCAGACTTTCCGTTGATAAATCACATCCAAAATTTGATGGAATCTACAATTTGGGAGTGGGGTCCACATACTAAATTTCTTGCTTCAACTCGCCGTGTGTTTTTGAATTATAACGTTCACATACATACGGAAATATAACCAAACATATTTGAAAGAGTATTATTTTCGGTCTTAGAGGGGTGAAAATCGTGACGATACAATCATATAAGGAAACAGAATTTTTTTACTATTACGGTAAGTATTGTTACGAACATGGAAAGTCGCTTCCCAGCAATGTTAGTCTTATGGTTGGGAAGAGAGTTCTACAAGGATATGTATGGAAATATCGGAGGAATGGAGCCATCGACCTCCGACCTTGCTGACCATTTTGGCGACGAAATGTGGGATCTCAAAAGTACTAGAATTTTCTTGATATATCTATTAGGGACCAAGATCCAGATTTGTCCAAATGATTCTATGTAGTATCACGGCCTGCTCGGATCACACAATAGTAAGTGTTGATAGATTTTGAGTGTGTTGATCGATTGGGATCGCCTTTGGAGTGCGAACGTCTTTGGAATCTCTCCTTAGAGTTTTATCCGCTGTGCGAGCTAGTAAGTTGTTAGCCGCCGAGCGGTATTGAAAGTGCTGTTGCTGCTCTTATTAGTGAATTGCTGTCTGTTTGTGTTGCTAATTTGTGTAAGTGCTGTTTTTCCTGTTACCGGTGCTTCGTGTTTTCCGGAATATAAAGTGTCAATCTCCGTTATCCTGCTGATTGGACTGTTTTCACCGTAGACACACAAGACGATTTTCGTAACAGTATATTTCGTGGACGAGAAAGCAAAAAGAACACAAAACGAAATCTGGTAAAACAAATAAATTTTTAATATTTTCTGTAATTTGTTTCTTGCTGTAGTTCTTTAACTTCATTCCTTGTCGGCCATTCTTACTTTTTATCTATTCGGGACACAGCAACTATCACCCCTAGCGCTTCATCTCTTGACATGCGGCCATGCATTGTATGGTGATTTCTGTTCGTCGAGATACGTTCTGTTACCTCTTAAATTTTGCATAAATAGTTTTTTAACATCCTGTATACGGACACATTGCACAATATTTGAAAGAATGACCCGTTTTGATATTTACTATTTCATCACCGCAGTAGATTAAAGAACTAAAATTAAATCTTCTCTAAGTTTCTAGGACAAACAATCACTTAACAAGCAACGCCATTTTTTTTGAAATTTTGAAAGAGGAAGAAAATACTCAATTTTTCTCAATCAATAACGAATATTTCAGAATTTTGTTTAACATCTGGTTGGAACATACGGTCTCATGTTTATACCAGATGTGAAAAAGAAATTTAGAAATATTCGTTATTGGCTGCGAAAAATTGAATATTTTCTTCCTCTTTGAAATTTCAAAAAATTGAGATAGCTGGTGTTCCTTGTTAAGCGACGAAATTAAAGAATACAAAGTCATCCTTAAAATAATTTTTACTAGAATTTTTTCACTTCTGCAAGATTTATATTAGTAGTGCTTGAGGGATTTTATCAGAACCATCGAGTTTACCGTCATTAATTTTGGCATCCTTTACTTTGTATCTAGTTAAAACTTCCCATACCAAGATTAGCTGTATCATTCTTTGCATAGTTTTTTTTAATTAGCAAATTACTGAAGTCTTCGTACTGATTTCCGATAGCAGTTAGTAAATCTAGTGTTCTTCAACCATAAGCGATTCGCAATATTCTTTTAACAAAAGAAACTTCGATATATGCCTTTAATATTTACGAAAGCTATCAACAGAGTGAAAGAAAAAAATCTAAATATTACCCGATACTTTTTTTGTTCTAGCTTATTTTGTTCTTCTAGAACAATCCATTTCGCTTTTCAGTACTTATCTTGTTCATAAAAAAAAACGAACTCTCCGTTCTTTTTCGAAAATACATTTGGCAGTTTTTTTCTTCGCCAAGGTAAGTTTATGCAAGTAATTAGCTTTTTTAACCAAACGGGAGAAAAATAAAAACAAAAAAAAAAACAACAAAAAGAAATTTTTAGATAAGCCACTTTAACATTAAAGGTTAGGCTTAATTAGGTAAACCTTCTTGAAATTAATTAAAAGAAGAACAGATAAAAAAATTCAGATTTTATATCTAGTTCCGGTTCTATCTTGACATTACAATGACGTCCTAAGATTTATCGAATCGATATAATTAAGCAAATTAATCGTCTTGTAATGAATTAAATCGTTATCGTTCGATCATTTTTCAGATACGTTAATTAAATTAAGCAGCAGAATGAAATTTTTCTTTGGCCTTGTCAACGGTTGGGGTGAAAGTCACAGTTGCAATTGGAAAAGATTCCAGAATAAAGTCTGGAGTTAAATATGTTTGGTAGCTTGTGAAAAGTCATTAGTGGCACCAGTCGTTAATATTTGACAACTGGCAGGCAACGAAATAGACCGGAACGTTTTCGATATGGATATAATTTAGGGTTATGTGATTTCGAATTAAATAACTTCTAGTATCGACGAGAGTTGAATTGGGTGTAATGATGGGAATGCAAGAATTCAGGGTAAAATCAAGGAACGCTTACAAACCCTTTTTACTTTCTTCTAAACCAGTGGTGTGCAAACCGTGGGTCGCCATATTCAAAAACAATTATTTGACAATAAAAAAATATAAGGTTTTTCTTCAAAAAATAATAAAAAAACACAAAGTGAGGGGGTAAGGAATGAAAATAGCTTGTGCACAGCTGTTCTGAATGAAGAGAAAACATTTTAATCGACAAAAAATTCGTCTCCAGATATTGATGAATATCTAAATTTCAGAGCAGGAGTTCTCAACTTATGGTACATGTACCACTATAGGTACATTACATAATTTCTGGTGGTACAGTATTTAAACCAAAAATTCTAATGAATGTTCAAAATTAATGTAAAATGTCATCCTTTTTAACATAGGATTTTTAGTTATTGTATTTTTTTATCTGAGCTTTGCCACTCCATAAAGTAAAAATATTTAACATATTTTATGGACAATTATTGGCTATAATTAACAATAAATTTATAAAAAAAATCATTGAAATCAATTTACTCGATATTTAAATTGTCGTCAATTAATAAGCGACAAATTGAAATTCGTAACAAATGAATTTCAATTTAGAAACAAAACATTTCAGAATAAGAACTCTAACATGGTCAACGCCATTAAGGGTTTCTTAATTAAATTATCCCTAAAGTTTTATTCAATCCATTTGTTTGTTGCCTTTCGACAGTTTTCAGCAGCATTAAAAGCATCCGCAAGGTTGGATTGTTGAATGTTAACTATCAAATACTGACTCTGCATTTTGAACCAACTGATATTCTTATTGAAGGTATTTTTTGCTACAAAAATAAACCGTTGTTTTTAATTATTTTTTGTGCTTGTTTTTTTTCCGTACTTAAAAATTATTTATGCTTATAGAACCAAAATAATTCTTTCACACACACTCTAGAAAAAATAATAATGTACTATTCAATCTAATCCAGTTTTAGAATTTTATTAATTTATTATCGCAAACTACAATAGAAAAATAAATAAAATTAGACTAAATTTTCAAAAATAAAATATTATCTCACTCAATTTTATATCTATCAATTTTATATCTTCCGTCCAACTTTAATCACCCTACTCACCCTTTTCTCTTCAAATTTAGAAAAAGGCAAAGCCAAATTCGGAAGAACTCGATTTAGATAGTTGACCATAAACTGCCACGTTTCCTAATTGAAAATGGCAAATTAGGTCACCATAATCGATTTAATTTTCTCGTTTCCCGAACAAGTTTATTCGCAGGTACGAATAGTTTATGCAATTTTGATTGAATAGACAAATGAAAAATGTAGGATGGAATGAAGTAATGAAAACTGGTGGGACAAAATGACCATTGTCGTGTGCCCTTTATGGCAAAAGATAGCTTAGAAAAAAATGGTCAATTCTCTTCAGCAATATTTTATGATTTGAACTTGGTGTCTTAATTATTAGGCGTAATATGCAATATAAGAGCTACGAGGTTTGTTTTGTATGTTTGCATCCATTTGAGAATAAATAAATAATGGATTTTTTTAAAATTAGATTTCTAATTTCGGACAAGAAAAATAATAGGATAATGGAAGTTGGGAGGAGGGAATCACATTTAATAGGCTGTTTAAGCTTGCTTTTAGTCTCCTCAATATTTTTTAAGCAATGACTAACCGGTCTTATGACACTTTTCATAATATATTAATGTGATAATGCTTATAGACTGGCATAACACTTGTAAATTCTGTCATGCGACGTGCAGGCTGCAAACATCGTTCCAAACGCTCTACGGGGCAGACCGTTGGGCCTAGAGATACCAAATTTGACTGGTAGATACTTCTTGGGTATTAAGGGCTCTCTAAAAGAATTTTTCAAAATTTAAATTAGATTTTTAATTAAAATTTAAAATTTTAACGTTCTCCCTCAATAAGTTCGGAGCATATTAGCCTTTGTGCACCATTTTAAAATGCAAAAGTTATCTTTTCAGTGATACAAATATTTATCTCCACACAATCCTTTTGTTTAATTTTAACAAATATTGTTTTAATAATTAATGTTAATGTTTAATAATTAATGTTAATGTTTAATAATTTTATGTTAATGTTTAATAATTTTATGTT